>JZLH01S0288091.1:8102-28447 GCA_001188425.1 Eucidaris tribuloides
ACTATCTGCATGTTAATTACAGAATTAAGGGAATTATATTTAAAGTATGATATATAATACAGGAACACCATACATTAATGGATGAATTTTGAGAAAACAAGTAAAACAATATCCTGTATGTACCCTCTTTTGTGAAATTATGTTCACTGGCTGCTTGCTAGGTAGGGAAATGATGTGACAGCATTGGATGCTTAATTAGGATCAGTGGAGAATTTATCTGCCATACTTAAATAATAACTAATTGAACTTCTTCAAGTATTTAAAGTACATCACTGAAAATGAAATGACTGACAAGTAGCCCATTACCCTATACACTTCTGGATGTCACTAGTTCTTTTCTTGATTAAGTATTGTCATACGTGAGCAGGTACTCATACTTTGTTATGATTACCGTACAGGATATAATGACCATTTGAGATCAAGAAATAAGATTTCATGCTGTGATCCAGCCAGCAGGCTGAATTAAAGTCCTTAAAGTCTTGCCTCTCTGTGACGTCAGCCATCGGGCACTCGTCCAGTCACTCAGTGCTCTTTATATCGCCGGTGTATCAACTACACAAGACGTCGTTGCAGACTAATTAAATGGATTCTTACTTTACAAAAGTCTCAAAAGGTAATCGAGGCCGGGTTTGGCACGAGAGGAGCAATAAATACGTCGGCAGACATATGCCACCTCGTGACGGCGTAGATCCAGCTTGGTCTCCGGGAGTTGATCTCGAGATGTTATGTGTGTTGACTGCTCTGGATCGTAAGCTGGCGGTATCCAGCTGCATTTAAGCTGAAAGGCCAAAGGAACATTTATGATAATCTCAGTAGAATGCATCCATGCATCCAGCCATCCATACATACTTTAAGTTTCTTAGTTTTTATTCTTTTTATGTATAGGAATGTTAAAGGGACTATATTCATGTACAAGTATACATAACTTTTGTACAATCTTTTCCACACATTTCCACACAACTGTTATGTAGTGAATTAAAATGACTGAATGCTAACAAATTCTGCAGATGCGTTAATAAATTATTGTGACTTAATTTGAACAGCTGGCAGCCAGTTGACAGGAAGAGCTTGAAAATTAAATGTTGAATTCTGATCATTTAACTAAAATTACAGGTACTTCTGTATGATGTGACATGTCTGTTTGTTGTTGTACATATTAGGCAAAAAAAAAAAAAACAATGTTCAGTGTCCTGCCTTTTTGAAAAAAAGGAGGAGGCCCCCCGCCCCTTTTTTTAAGCGAGGTGGAAAGTCGGGTGTGCAATTTATACACAGGTGCAGCTTATACACCAGCAAATATGAACAATTTCCACAGCACAATTACACTTTACAGTGACAACTGAGTCTAAAAAAATCATAACACTTACATTTTTTTCTGGTTTTACACAAATAAAAAAAGTAGAAAAAAAGCAGGCGGCCTCCAAAAAGAAAGCGGGCGGGGACGCTAAACACAGTTTTTTTTTTTTAATTTCGTCTCATGTGACCTGATGTTAATTTCATCTAAGTTACTCAACTCAGTATGTACAGTTATTGGTACCAGTGGCATAACAGCAGTTTTGGTTTCGGAAGGGGCAGTTGTGTTTGAGAGGGGCTATATTCCTTCTAGCTTTTCATGCATAAATGAAAGTAGATCTCAAATATTGCCAAAGTTTGGCATTTTTGTGCAAGACATAAGGTGTCTCTTCCTTTTCCTCTTTTTTTCCTCCTCCCTTCCTCTTTTGGAAAGGGTGACTGTTTGTTTTATTATTATTTTTGTTACAATCATAAACACAACATAATATGTTATGATAAATTCCAAGTAATGATTAAATTCCAAGTAATGATTATTAATGAATTCAATTTATAGACTTCAGTTGTTTTAAGACAATAAAAAACCCAGCACCAAAAAAAAATAAGGCAGTCTACTAATTTACAAGAAGAATATGAAATGAAAAAGTCTTAAAGACATTGAAAGTATTACTTGTAAATTCAAAAACTGGACTTACATTTTGAATGCTACATTTTGCAGAGACCCTCTCCTTCATCTGGCAATGATACCGGCGTCTTATAGGGCCTGTTCAAGCGCTCTCCTGAAGCGAACCGTACCGTACCGAACCGTGCCAGAGGAGGCGCCTGAACACCCCCAAAGCGAACCGTACCATACCGTACCGCTCCAGAAGCGTGCCACGGAGGACCACTTTCCGATGTGGTCTGGAGCGTGCCAAGGCGAACCGTACCGTACCGCGCTAAGCGCCTGAGCGCATTCCGCTATACTTTAATGTGTGGTTTCCTCGGATTCGCGAGTAAAGTGTACCACAGTGGTACCTCGGAGGCACGCTTCCCACATTTTTGCCTGAACACTCGCAAATGAACCACTATGGCATGGTACGCATTAGGTTGGCACGGTACGGTATGGTACGGTTTGCCTCCAAAAGCGCTTGAACAGGCCCTTAGTGCTGAGCTGTGCAGACCCGTTCCGCTTGGCTAAATTTGGATCACGTGATAATCTGCTTGGGATCTTGTTAATGGCCCTGTCCCATGAGTGAGATAGGAGGAATCTCAATCCCCCCTTTTTATTTAGTGTTGGGCTTTCTACCCTCTCCCAGATTGATTCTTTTACACCCCTTTCAAACCATCGGGGTTCTTTATCCAGTATTACAACGTCTTTAGTGTTAAAGGAGTGATTGGTCTCTTGTAGATGTGAATACACTGATGAATCTGGTATTGATGATGACATGCTTGGTTTCCTATGTTGATTCATGCGGGCTCTTAACGATTGTTGTGTTTCCCCGACGTAAAATTGGTTGCATTCTTCTTGTTTGCAACGAACTCCGTACACAATGTTCCTCTTTTTAAAGTCTAATTCTAAAAAGTTTCAATTGGATTTAGAGTATAGACACAATAGTCTGGGAGCTAGCTACTTCTCAATTTACCCCATCGAGCCAAGATTTGACGCCCTCAAAACTTACTTAACTATCTATGTGAATGAAAAAAGATATGTCAGCTGAACACCAGGTGGTCTGGGTTGTCGCCTAGACCGAATTTACGGGGTTTCATTTACCTACTGTCCCACACATGAAAGTAGTGGGAATGTTTTGGCTCTTCGTGACCTGTATACTTGCATGCGTGCGAACGTGTGGCGCATTTTGGTCTGTTATGCGCGCGCGAATTTCATTTCATTGCGCCTATATTGTTCAGTGTAATAACATCAATTGATTACACGCCGCGCATACAGACAAAATCGGCAACCGCGTCGCACGCATCAGTAACAGGTCACGAAGACGCCAAACAATACCCACTAATTTATGTGTGGGACTAGTAAATGAACCCTTAAATTCGGTCGAGGGACAAACCCGACCACTTTTGGTGTCTCAGCTGACTATCTTATTTCAATCACATAGATAGTTCTGAAGTACCTCTGAAAGGATCAAATCTTTGGGCTCGGTGAGTGGAATTGAAAGTAGCACGGCTCTCGCCCACAAGGGTGGTTACATGTCAGACATTTAAAAACATTTTCAAAGTTGAAAGGTGTAGAGAAGCTTCTTTTTTTCTCTCTCTCTCTCTCTGTTGGTAAAACACAAAACGACTCAGTCTTCGAGTTTTAACAAATTCTGTCTTTTATTCAAGAGATAAAGCCATTGTCTCAGTCTGATCTTTTGTTTGCCATTGACTGTGTTGTGCCATTTAAATATCAGTGATGGTCCATTTCTGCAAATTTTACTTTTGCAACCTTGGGGGATAAAAAGAACTGATGTGCATCACTCATGCCATAAAAATTTATCTTCAAATTACTCTCACATGCTGAAGAAAAATTAAATTGCCTTTAATTTGATATATAATGCATTGATTTTTACTAAAGTTTATATATTACAAATGTGAACTTGAAAGGTTGTTACTTTCTTTTTGTTGCTGAGTGCATATAACCAATTTTTTATACACTGGTCAGAGAGTATATTCAGACTGGAAGGATTTGCCTTAAATTTCTTTACCCTTGAGAAGAAAAAAAAGTACTCTCATCTACCAGTATTGAATTAATCTCCGGCCCTGATAGAAATTGAAACAATAGAAAGCCACACTACAAATTTGGAACAGTCACAGCATTCTTTTAACAATTGTACAACAAAGAAAAGATGATTGATCTTGAAATTTTCACAGTAGAAATCTGGAACAGTATTCACTTGATTCTAGTATCACAGTGTTCTAAAATGAGGACTACTTCCAATCTTGCCATCCATTCAATGTTGAAACATTTCAGATAGTTACAGTTTCAAGGGTTAGGGCAATATTTCATTTTAATTTACGATCAACTATAATTTGCATGTGTATTTAATTCAGACTTATTTTTAATCAGAAGTTATTAATGGACATATATATTACACATAGTATGTCCCCTGACCTTTTCATTTCAATAGCAGATCTGATCTGAATTATGAAGTGTGAATAGGAATGTTGCCCTTGGTATGCATGAATGATGACAAATTGCAATGAACGAGGTAATCAAATATGTAGTCCCAAACTCTAGGGAGTCCAGATATCATGTGATACATGTATGGAACCACAAGGCTACGGCAAGCAATGACTTAAACTATCTTTATTCATCTGAGACATATGATGATAAAGATGCGCATAAATTTTCAAACAAGAATGCTCTATGGGGTAGATTTCTGCGCTCGGCTGCCCCGCAAACAACCCACGTCTGAGTTTATTGATTGATGACAGATTAATACGTGATTCATCAAACTGAGGCATGCGCCTCGCAGGTTTTCACCAACTTTCTTCGCTAAGGTCGCCTGAAGGTCAACATAAATTCAGATATTGATATATGCATCTTATCTTCATCTTCTTTCCACCATTACATGGTTCATAACCTCATATTATATTAAATATAGTCAGAGGAAATGCCAAATATTAACTTTCCTTATTTCAATTTATTGGCTATCACGTATCAGAAACTGCATTATTTTCAAATTACACACAGACATTAATTATACATGCATAAGCACAATGCACATACATGTACACATGCATGTGCACCATAGATAATATTAACTTGGGGAAACTTTTGAGTTTATGATATAGGGTGGCCAGGACACAATCATATGGTACAATTCACCAAAATATGAGATGGATCCCTCTAAAAAAATGGAAGTATTTCACACTTCTCATATAAAGTATATTCATAGTGTAACATTCGGTAAATAATATTTGTTCTGGCTGCGTACTACCCTTAAACAAATTATCATTTCCAAATTTTACAATAGGTTGCAGGTGTATACTAAAGCCGAAGTTTAGTTTTGGGGATTTTTTGTTATTTGAAAGCTTTATTTGCCCAAATGGTCATAATCCCTGTAATAATAGATTCTGAATGTCTTTAGTTTTTTTTAAATTAGTTAATGAAAAATCTCGGGGGGGGTGGGACGCCCGAGATTTTCGACTATATTTTATATTATAGCATCCAAAGGGTTAAAAAAGGCTTTAAGGTTACATGTGTTATACCTCCATCTGCAAAGAGCGACTATGCTCTTTCAGATGAGGTACAGCTCATTATAACCTTTTAACACCACTCAAGCTATAATGTAGATCTGCGGACTCGGGAGGAAAAGATCGCGGATCGGCGAGATCCGGCGAGATCGGACGGACACATCGGCCGATAAATCGGGCATTCGGGAAATAGATCGGAAATCTTAGCGTTTTTAGTTTGACGTCTAAGAAATGCGAATTGACGACAATTTTCAGCTCCACTATAATGCTAAGATGAAAATGTGGTTGTTTGCCTGTACATTCGGAAATGAATTACGGTAAATCATCCGGTTCTGTATTATGCTAAATAAATTTCCGGGAGTTGCTGTTTGCTTTCCGGAAAATTAATTATGGCTAGCATTCCCTTCCTTACAACACTGAAACGAACTTCGGGTCCTTGCCCTGTTACTTTCAGAAATGAAATTATGGTAAGCATTCGGTGCGTATTGGGATTCTAAAATAGTATCAGTTCTGTCTAATTACGTTTTTGGAAAATTAAATTTTATGGTAAACATTTTTCGCGTTCTGCTCAAGATACTTATAAGTAAACTTCGTGGAGTTGCTGTTACTTTCGGAAATAATAAAATGGTAACATTCGGTTCTTTGCGACACTAAAAACAAACGGTCGGGTCCTTGCCTGATGTTACGTTCGGAAATCAAGAATTATGATAACATTCGGTTGCGTTATGATTCTTAAACAGATAAGAGTTTGCTCTAATATACGTTTGGAATTAAATTATTGGTAACATTTCGGTTGTCCTTATTTATACTAAACAAACGTCGGGTCTTTCCGCTTGTACTGTTTGGACATGAATTTAAGGTGGGCGGGGTTTAACATCGCGTGTCCTGATGGCATTTCAAATTAGATTAAAGTAGTTCTGCTCATTTACGTTTCGAAATAAAATATATGCGCTAAGCATATCTGTTCCTTATTTATACTAAAGAAACGTTGCTGTCTTTCCCGTTTCGTTCTGGAAATGAATTCATATAGTAACATTCGGTGCCGTATTGATTCTAAAATAGATACTCAAGAGTTTTGCCCTCATTGCTCCGCTTTGAAAATTAATTTATGGTAAAATCTGCCCTTTATTTTACACTTGCTTTAGAATGTAATCTGATCTGCGGGTATTATCCTCATTTTTTATGAGTTTTTGGTTTCACGTGTTGTTGTGTTTTGTTATGTTGTTTTTGTATTTGCTACTTCTTGTATTGTATTGTTATTAATATGTGTTTTATTTGTGATTACTTTTGTGGTTTTGCATGAAGTCAGGGGTTGATTGCTGCACCCTAGACGTTTCGGAAATGAATTATGATTAACATCCTGGTGCGTATGATTAAAAAATATTTGATATATAATAAAAAAAATAATTAATGGTAACATACGGTCTGATGATACTAAATAATTTCTGGAGTTGCTGACTCGGAAATAAAATGGTGACATTTCGGTCCCAATGTAAATCTAAAATCAAACGTCCGGTCTTTCCCGTTTACGTTCGGAATATCTTATGGTAACATCCGGTGCCGTATATCTTAAAATAGATAAAGAGTTTGAGAAATAATAAAGTAACATTCGGTTCCTTATTATACTAAACAATCTCCCGCCCGTTACGTTCGGAAGTGATTAGGTAACATTCGCTGCCGTTATGATTTCAAAATAGATAAAGAGGTTTGCTCAATCTAATATATATTAATATTATTGGTAACATTCGGTTCCTTATTATACTAAAAACAAACGTCCGGTCTTTTGTTACGTTCGGAATATGAATTATGGTAACTTTCGGTGCGTATGATCTAAAATAGTAATCAAAAGTTAGTAAGTAATAAATTGATGGAACAAAATTTTGACATGTATAAATGAATTTCGATGAAGTTCATTAAACAGAATAATCGCCTATTTTGTTTGTTTTCCTGTTATGCTGAACGTTCATTCAGTGAAGACAAGAAAGAAGTAGGAGGGAGAGAGTAGACGAAGAGATGACGATGAAGAAGATGAGTCAGAAATTGGAAAAAGAAAGATATTTTTTTTACATATATTTGCCACCAAAGGTCTTCATTCAATTAACATAAACAGCAGTTGAAACAAATTATATGAAAAATTTCAAGCAGTTAAAATTAGCAATTATTGCTATATTAATCAATAAAATAAGTCCAAATTATTAATTCTGTAAATCCTTTTTTCTGTATGCTAATTTTCGTATCTAGATTAATTAAAATGTTAAAAAACCAATAACGAAATCGCTTTTGGATAATTCTTGCTTTCTCTTTGATATGGCTTTATTAAATTGAGAACAATGCATGGTTTAAACCTAATCATCATTTCTGTATCATGTACTTCTATATTTATAAATGATGAATAGATTTTAATTCTAAAAGACGCATGATTTGAGTATATTCAATATCTAAATTTTGACACATAACCAAAATAATTGAACTGTTTACCAATTCAAAGAAAAACATTGATAAATGCCGTCCCCTCTTTGTTGACATTCTGCTGCAATTACGTGTATCCCTTATTCTCCCTTTATTTAAAATTAACCGCGGGTTGAAGTAATCATACATGAATCTTGAAATTGGAATGTATCAAAAAGCCTAATCTTGTCTCTTTTGGCCCCGAGTTTAAATAACCAGAATAATGCTTTTCATGCAAATTTTGTTAATCTTCGCACTTTATGACATACAAAATGGTTTTCAGCTCTCGATGTTTGTCTTTCCTTTTTATCCAATTGATGAAATAAATAAAGCCTTAGCTATTTTGAAGGTAGTAGTGGGTAACGGTTTTTGAAAATCGGTGATTGTAGACAACAAGTAAAAAAAAAAAACTTTAAATTTCTAAAATCGATAAGCAGTTTGTCATTCCGTTTGGAAAATATAATTATAGGTAACATTTTCGGTTGCTTATTACACTAAAACAATACGTCGGGTCTTTTTTGTTACGTTCGGAAATGAATTTTTATGGAAACTTCGGCTGGCCGTATGATTCTAAAATAGATATCAAGAGTTTGCTAAATTTCCTTTTGGAAATTAATTATGGTAAAATCTGCCCTTTATTATGCCCTAGATATGACTGCGCGGTGATTTGCCATATACGTTCGGACGTGAATTTATCGATAACATTCGGCGCCGTACTATGATTAAAATATAATATCAGCGAGTTGATAATTAAGTTTTGGAAATTAATCATGCTCGCACAATATTGCCCTTTTATGTTGCTGGAATGGACGTTGCGGGGTGATTGCAGTTATTTGTTCGGAAATGCATTATGTTAACACATTTGTGCCGTATTGATTAAAATAGATATCAAGAGGTTGATAATTAGTTTAGAATTATCTATGGCAATTCTGCTCTTTATGAAGCCTAAAATAACAACGTCCGGTGTGATCGCAGTTACGTTTGGAGATGAATTATCGATAACATTTCGGTGCTCGTTCTGATTAAAAAATAAAATATCAAGAGCTTGCTAATTACGTTTGTGAAATTTAATTCATGGCAAAATTCTGCTCTTTACGCATGCTGTAATGGACAGCGGGGGTGTTGTTTACTCTCTTAACGTTCCGGAACTGAATATGAAAACATTCGGTGCCGTATGTATTAAAAATATGAATAATCAGTGTCTTTCTAATTACGTTTGGAAATGAATTATGAGAAAATCTGCCCTTTGTGACGTTTTGCGAAAGTAATTGTGTTAACAGATGGACACACTATGCGCGCGCGTATACCTTTCGCATTGCAGTTCTATTCGGGCCACATGCATTTTACGAGGTTTTAACAAATGTGCACTTACTTTGAGTTACGGCAACGAAGCTTCAATTCTTCCACTTAATTCCATTCCCCACTCCTTACAAATGTTGTGGTGATGTGCAAATTAAACTTACCTATTCCTCATAGATGATTGATCTTAAATAAATGCCAAAATAAATTCACTACGTGCCATGTGCGACATTGTTTTTTTTTGTTTGTTTTGTCTTTGCATTACACAATTACCCATTTCAAAAAGATTCACTTGCAACCATATAAATGTCTGACGGATAAGACGACAATACAAACAGATCGTACTGAGCGATTCTCTCGGATTGGATCAAAATTTATCATATTTTCACCGAGTATGCATCCATTTTCATCAATCACGTTCAAGAATAAAAACCAAACGTCTGTCTCATTACAACCCCCAATCATATCATGCACAGAACAAAACACAAAACAAGCAGCCCCGGGGTGGGCCACGACGCTCACCTGAGGTCTCGCAAACTCTCTATCGGTACCATAGAAAAACATATAGTTTTTTTTTTTTTTTTTATGTTTTTAGTTTTGGCCTTTGGAGGCCTGATATCTAGGCACCAACGTAGCCAAATGAAGCAGTCTTGAAAACTTTTGCATCCCTTGCATTATAGCATGATTTTGCCAAGTTAAATTAAATTGTCTAACATCCGTTTTTATAAAACAAGGCACACCTAGTAGTCTTAACATTTGACCTTTGACCCTACTTATGTGCCTTGACCCCAAAATAACATCTGAGCGTCCCTGTTACGCATCTACCACCCAATTTGTTTACAAATGGGCCTTGTGCGTTAGATTGTAACCTAGTTTGCGGGCCCTTATTGGGCCCTGCCCTATATGCGCCCCCCGGGGCGGAGCGAGGGGGGGGGCCTGAGCTGTACCATTCCAGGAACTCTCTTTTCCCCTTCCCTCTGAGGATCTATTCCCACCAAAGTTTGGTCTAAATCAACTGATGTGAAGGTTGGAACTATTCCCATAGGGCCCTAACCCCCAAACTTTTGCCCCCCTGGGGGCCAAACGGGGCCACCTTGGACATTTGTCATGAGCTAACATTAATTCAGCACATATTAAGGTATCTACACACCAAAGTAGCTTAACTAACACTATTTCTGGATCTAGAAAACGAGGCCAATACTAACAAAGTAAGAAAACTATTACTTTCATTTGACCTTGCACCTACATATGTGACCTTTGACCTCAATAACATTGAGGTCTGATTACACATCTACCACCCAAGTTTGGTTTACAAATGGGCTTGTGCGTTAGTAAGTTACCTAATTTTGGCGCCCTTATGGCGCCCTGCCCCATGGGGCCCAGGGGGTCCTGGTGTACCATTCCTAGGAACCCTCTTTCCCCTCCCCCTAGCGTCATTCCCACCAAGTTTGGTCTAAATCCACTGACTGTGAATGTGAATTTATTTCTATAGGCCCTACCCAAACTTTCGCCCCCCTTGGGCGGCCAAACTGGGCCACCCTGCGGCAATTGTGCTGAGGAACATTAATTCAGCACATATAGCAGTATCTTACACACAAAGTGCTTAACTTAACTATTTCTGCATCTAGAGAGAAGAATGATTTGAATAACTACTACTTTTGGCCCTTTAGGGCCTGGCCCCTGGGCCCCCGGGGCGGCCAGGTGGACTAGTGAGGGCACCCTGACATCCCCACCCCCTAAGGCGCATCATTCCTGCCAAGTTGGAGCCGAAATCCAATCATTCATTGGAAGAAGAAGCTGCCGAAATGTGTAAAAGTATTACGCACGACGCCACGACGCCACGGACGAACGACGCCGGACGCACGACGCACGACGCACGGACGCCACGACACGACGAACGGACGACGACGGACAAAAAATCGATCGCAATAGCTCACTTGTCAGCTTTGGCTCAGGTGAGCTATATAATATCCATGACACGTAAATCTTCTTTCAGCACCACTTCCAATCAGTCACACATGAAAACAATGAACGGTAACGACAGTCTTTCGTTTTATTTAACATGATGCATGTGGGTACTCGATCATTGATGATACGATTGGTCGGATGGGATGATTGACGGTTTATAAATTATCAATTGATCTGATACAAACGCATCGCTATTTCGTCCAGATCGGGGTCAAGATATCTGCGAGAACTTAGAACAAGCCGCCCAATATTAATTCTGTCTTCCATTATGCCGTTTTCCTTCTATAGCTTGCTTTCTCAATTATGGCTACAGAAAGAAAGAAAGAAAATAGATCACAAAAGACACAAGCATGTACACAATTGCATGCACTACGACATTGAGAATTATTATGTTGGTCGTCTTTTTGTTTCGTCACTTCCTTCTTACAAAATGTTTGACGTAAAAGAAAAAAGACAACATTAATAAGTGTAAAAACGGTTCACGCGTTATTAAAAAATGTAATTCAGCAGAAATTTGATTTTACATTAATAATTTCCAAACGTAATGGCAACTCTTGATATCTATTTTAGAATTCATACGGCACCGGAATGCCTAACTCATAATTCATTTCCGAACGTAACAGAAAGACGGACGTTTTGTTTTAGTATATAAGGAACGAATGTTCCATATTTATTTCCAAACGAAATGAGCAAACTCCCTTTATCTAATTTTAGAATCATTACGGCACCGAATGTTACCTTAATTCATTTCCGAACGAAACGGAAAGACCGACGTTTGTGATTTAGTATAATAAGCGAACCGAATATTACCATTAATTTATTTCCAACGAAAAACGGGAAAGGGACGACGTTTGTTTTAGTATAATAAGGAACCGATATTACCATTAATTTATTTCAAACGGACGAAATGAGCAAACTCTTTATCTATATTAGAATCATACGGCCCACCGAATTGTTTACCTTAATTCCATTTCCGAACGAACGGGAAAGACCGACGTTTGTTTTCTTAGTATAATAAGGAACCCGAATATTACATAATTTATTTTCAACAGAAACGGAAAGACCCGACGTTTGTTTTGTATAATAAGCGGAACGAATCATTACCATAATTACATTTCCAAACGAAACTGAAAGACCCGGGAGTTTGTTTAGTATAATCAAGGACGAATAATTACCATAATTTATTTCCAAGCGAAATGAGCAAACTCTTTATCTATATTAGAATCATGACGGCACGAAATGTTACCTTAATTCATTTAGCCGAACGAAACGGGAATTAGACCGACGTTTGCTTAGTATAATAAGGAACCGAATATTTACCATTAATTTATTTTCCAACGAAATGAGCCAAACTTCTTTATCTATATTAGAATCATACGGCACGAATGTTACTTAATTCATTTTCCGGAACAAAACTGAAAGACCCGACGGCTTAATGTATTAGTATATAAGAAGCAAATTGTAACCATAATTTATTTCCAACGAAATGAAGCAAACTCTTTATCTATATTAGAGTAGTAGGGGACCGAATGTTTACCTTAATTCATTTCCGAACGTAACGGAAAGAAAACCCGAAGTTTTGTTTTAGTATAATAAGGAACCGAAAAAACTTAAAAAAAAACCCGAATATTACCATAATTTATTTCCAAACAAACGGCGAAAAGCCGACGTTTGCTTTAGTACAATAAGGAACGAATATTACCATAATTTATTTCAAACGAACTATGATCAAACCTCTTTATCTATGTTTACAACCATATAGGGCAACGAATGTTACCTAATTTCATTTCCGAAACGTAACGAGAAAGACCGACGTTTGTTTTAGATATAATAAGGAACCAAATGTTACCATAATTTATTTCCAAACGTAATTGAGCAAACTCCTTTGATATCTATTTTTAGGAATCATACGGAACCGAATGGTATCATGATACAATTTCAACATAACAGCAAATCCAACGACGTTTGTTTGAGTGTTCTAAAATCAATGCTCAACATAATTAATTTCAAAACGCACAACAACCCCGAATATTTAAGCATCAAAGGAAACCGAATAGTTACCATAAATTCATTACCGAACGTTAACAATGATACGGCTGAATTATTCAGACATCAAAACACGATCTGAATGTTACCGATTCCTGTCGCATTCTTGGGTCTTGAAGATCGCGGGATCGGGAAAAGATCGGGAAATAAGTGAAAAATCGGGGAGATCGGAAGATCGGATCGACGATCCGCAGCTCTACGTATAATTAAAATTATAGCCGAAAATCTTGGGGGTCCCCCGACATTTTTCATTAACTCTTTGTGTTAATTTCCAAAGAGCCTCAGTATCGGGAAAGGAAATTACCTTAACTGACATTCAACTAGCAATAACTTTGCCACAACAAGCGTTTTAATAGGAAAATGTCCTACAGCCAAAGTTGAAGCTACATTAAACAGACCTTCTAAATGCATAAGCGGTGATTTGCGAAAAATACATCCTGAAAATATACATCTGAATTGTAAAGTAAATGGCTAATTGTAACCAACATATATAGTTCTAAGTTAACCTGCTTGAAAATATACAACTCCATTCAAATAATACAAGAGGGTAACCACAAGTTAATATAAAAACCTGACTCGTTAACAACGTTCATGAAAGAGATGAGTCACCAAATAAGAAGTGAATGAATGAGATTATCAGTGAACAGCGCTTCCTATTGACATTGACCTTTTAGTGTACTTTTCAAAGTTAACTTTTGTCTAATCTTTGTCCTATTGTTCACGACTGCCTTTGATTGCATTTATTGATTTTCAGGTTCCTTAAGAATCTAACATATACCCCCGCTACACTTGAGAATGTAAACACTACAAGAGAGATTACTGCTTAGTATCTCGGAAAATCACGTGTAGCTTCGGGTGAATACAATCGTTTCTACGTTTGAGCGTGAAATGCGAACCCGCACCGCAGGGAGCTGCATGGATGCGAAATACCGTGTGTAAAGAGTTATATTAATAAAAAAAACAACTAAGACAATAGAATTTATATGAGTTATTACCATCATCTGAAAGAGAGCATGCTCTTTCAGACTAGTTAGCTCATTCCTTTTAACCCCTCGGAGCTGATAATCTGTAAATATCCGAAAATCTTGGGGGTCCCCCGACATTTTTCATTAACTCTTTGTTTAATTTCAAAGAGCCTCAGTTATCGGGAAAGAAATACCTAACTGACTTCAAACAGCAATAACTTTGCACAACAACTTTTTAGGAAAATGTCTACAGCAAAGTTGAAGTACATTAAACAGACTTCTAAATGCATAAAGGGTGTTTGGAAAAATACATCTGAAATATATACACTGAATTTGTAAATAATGGCTAATTGTAACCAACATATATAGTTTAAGTTTTCTGCTTGAAAATATACAACTCCATTCTAATAATACAGAGGGGTAACCACAAGTTAATATAAAAAACCTGACTCGTACAAGTTCATGGAAAGAGATGAGTCACCAAAATAAAGTGAGATGAAGAGATTATTCAGTGAATAGCGCTTCCTATTGTAATTGACCTTTTAGTACTTTTCAAGTTAACTTTTGTCTAATCTTTTTCCTATTGTATCACGATGCTTGATTGCATTTATTGATTTTTCAGAGTTCCTTAAGAATCAACATAATACCCCCGTACTTGAGGAATGATAACACTTACAAAGAGATTACTGCTAGTATCGGGAAAATCAGTGTAATTTCGGTGAATACAATCGTTTCTACGTTTGAGCGCTGAAATGGAATCCGCACGCTGCAGGCACGTGCGGATGCAATACCGTGTGTAAGAGTTATTAATAAAAAAAAACAACTTAAGACAAATAGAAGTTTATATGAGTTATACCTCATCTGAAAGAGCAGATCACGTCTTCAGATGAGGTATAACACATGCAACCTTAAAGCTTTTTAACCCTTTGGATGCTATAATGTAAATATATATCGCACAAATCTCGGGGACCGTCCCCTCGAAATTTTTCATTCACTAATAAAAAAAACCTAAAGCCATTCAGAATCTATTATTGACTTTGGGGCATAAAGCTTTCAAATAACAAAAAATCCCCAAAACTAAACTTGGGCTTTAACATGTAGAGCTCATTCAGAGTTTCTGAGGAAATCTTAAAATCATTTTGCACTCAGTTTACATCAGTGCCTGTATTTATTACACTATTTTTGTACAAATTTAAGCATGTTGAAGCCAAAAGTATAGTTCTGGTCAATCAGACAACCTTTTCATTAATCTTCCATTCTCACAAAGTACATGTATGGTACTGTCACTCCAAACAACAGTAAACAACATCAAAACAATTAAAAATTGTTTACAGAGACAAATTATGATTTTCAAATTATCAGACAGCAGATATCACTATGTACATATCCTAATGCAAAGCAATCATCCGGCCCGTGACTTTTCATCAATTTTTTTCATATCGGAAGCATTTTAGATTGTGATTTTCAGGGTATTACTAGATGATAATGGTCTGTCAAAAAACACACTAGCAAAACTTTAATTTTGCATCAATTACCCAAACATTACTTGGGCTATAAAAATCTAGGGGTTGCAATACTCTTCTGCCCCCTTAAATGCCTCAGCTATAAATAATTTCAGCATATTTCCTTGATATGTCATAATTGATGGAAAATCAATGAATTTGCCTTTAAGACAGATTTACTGACACCTGATAGAACTGAATGAGGGAAAGGAGGGGGAGGGGGAGGGGGAGGGGGAGGGGGAGGGGGAGGGGGAGGGGAGGGCGAGTGATTATGGTCCATCACCTCTGGGGACACAAGACCTACTTCACGCTTGAATGGCTTATGGGTAAATACTGTGAAGTGACAAGAGGATGATCGCTGACTACCCCCCCCCCCCCCGTCCAGGTGTGTTATCTGTCATATACCCTCAGACTGCAATGATGTGAAATATATACGCAGATTAGTTCCTTCAGCTGACCAAAAAAATTGTCAACAAAAATGCAGAAAAATTTGTTTCCTTGTCTGATCACTTGTGACATATTGATTTATCAAAAGTTTTTTCTTCTTTTATGGATGGCAATGTATTCACCAATGAAGAAGCCAGAGGGTAAAAATCAATAAAAATAAAATGTACTAGTTTTTCATTCTAGAAAAAAATAAACGTATTTAACATTATATTCTGAATAATATGAGAATTAAAAGGGAATTCAAATGAACTCAACTTCAGGGTGACTTCATCTAACAAGTTGAAAACATTTTCTGCCAAGTGTCTTAGATTTCTGATACCTAATGAAAAATGGTGTCACTGGCCTACTAAGAAGAAAAAAAATTGATTAATGCCCAAAACTGTCACAATTTAATAAAGTTGTGATGCACTGTAATAAATAACCAAATATTATAGCTTTGTTTTGGAATAATTCTTATAGCATATACAGGGAAATACAATTACTCTTAATGTGATGCAAATTATGATGGTTACCATAAATGGGACCCACACCCTGATGACTGAGCGACAATATCTAGCCCTCAAAGAATAATATCTATCTATCTATCTATCTATCTATCTATCTATCTATCTATCTATCTATCTGTCTATCTATACAAAATCAAGGTATGTAATGCTTTTGTCAGACTAATATAAACTTCATTATCACCAAATATTCAGAATATCTTGTATTCATCTGCTTGTGAATTAACTGAATGAAGAATATTTTATACACATTTGTAATCAATTGTGCAAGCTTGGGTGAGAGGGGGAGAAGGGTTGGGGGGGGGGAACTCGGGGTAGAGGCTGACTGCCCTGAAACAGGAAAGGAATTTCAGAAACTATATAACATTGTGGAAGACCTGTAAAAAAATTGTCAAACTATTGCTATCTGAAATATCTGACACTGTTTGAATGGACAAATAAACACCCTAGAACACAAAAGTTCAGACAGTTATGCTGTCACTTGTTAAAATATGTACAGATAAAAATTGCAGCAAGAATTATTCTCCGCCAATGAAAATTCAGAAACACAGCAGTCTATATGGGAAACACCTGAATAACCTCTCAATGATTTTTACTTTTTTAAATCACATAATGATCATTTTGAACTGTACTTTTTTCAGGGCTTCAGTTTTAGGCCTTATCAAAGACACTAATAGCATGGGGAATCATGTAGCTCACATGTTTTAAAATGGAAATATTGTTATACGATGCCTTTAACGCACACTAATAATTTCTTCAAATAGCACATGAGAATGGAAGACCCACAGCTCAACGAATGAAATATGTCTGCGCCATCAGGCTCGGACAATTTATCATTTTTATGACGCAATCTAATGATATATTGTTGGAAAACATGTATGTGATGCACACAATTCATTTTCTCTTTCCTTCTTTCAACATGTGACTTCATATAAATCACTTTGGAAGACATGCAAGCCAACGATTATTACACGAGTGTGAGATAAAAATAGTAAGATGTGACAAAATGAGATATATATCTTGTCATTGTAATTTAGCATTTTTCATAAAGGAATAAAACAGTAGACTTACATAATGAAGGAACATACTAACTTAGTATGCAGATTACATGTAATTAAGTCGATCAATATCAGCCCAACATAATACTTGATTTTTTAAATTTACTTTGGAAAACATGCAAGCCAACAATTATTAAACAAGTTTGAAATAAAAATAGTAAGATGTGACAAAGATATATCCTGTCATTTGTAATTTAGCATTTTTCATAAAGGAATAAAAAAGAGTAGACTTACATAATGAAGGAACATAGTTAGTATGAAGACTACATGTAATTAAGTTGATTTAAACCCAGCCCAACATAATACTTGATTTTTTTAATTTACTTTGGAAAACATGCAAGCCAACAATTATTAAACAAGTTTGAGATAAAAATAGTAAGATGTGACAAAATGACATATATATCCTGTCATTGTAATTTAGCATTTTTCATAAAGGAATAAAAACAGTAAACTTACATAATGAAGGAACATACTTATTCATTATGCAGATTATATATAGTCAAGTCGATTAATATCAGCCTAATATAATACTTGATACTAGTATTTTTTTTTGCACGATAACTATGAGTAACTAGAGTGTTGACTTAAAGGTATTTTCTATGAGAAGGAAGTGGGAGAAGTTTTACGATGATTGCTGAATAGCTTGAGACGAGAAAGGATATTTTACACAAGCTAACTAGAAATACAGTGCACTCCCGTTATAACGAAAATGGTTATAACGACATTCCTGTTATAATGAAATAGAAATTCAGGTCCCGAAATTATTATTTAAATATCTTTATATAGTTTTAGTTGGGTTATAACCCAATTTTGATACAAGAAAACTGCCGGTCCCCGAGGACTTCGTTATAATGGGAGTCACCTGTATCACTAAAGGTGATTAATACCACTGCCCCGTTAGGACCATGGTTTATTGACTTTATACACCATTACCATGGCAACACATTTTCTGACACATTCAAATAATGTGTCTTGCACATCTTCACTTCAAGACAAATGTGTGCGCCAAATTTTATAAGCATTGCTCGAAATACATGTATGAGGAAATAGTTTGATCTGCAATATCTTCTCCTGATTTATTGTCATAATATGCCATTGCCATGACAATACAGTTTCTGACACATTAAAAAAAAATTATCTTGCACATCTTCATCCCAAGACCAATGTGTGTGCCAAATTTCATGAGTGTTCTTTACAAAACTGAGTAAATACGGATGAACTGATCGCCCAACAGCACGACTGAATGCTGATTTCCGTATCTTCAAACTTCATGAGGCGCTGGAATAAAAATATTCAGTACCAATACATGTATGAGGATGATAGATTTACATTTAGAAAATACAAAACAAAATTGAATATTGTTCGTGACATTGGGGGTCACACAATTTATAATATTAAAGACATCTTGAAATAAAATTTTAACTGGAAAGCATGACAGCATACATTTGTGTGTGTGTCAATGTCAGCTTGTGAGTGTGTCCCCATGTTCCGTATAATTTTGAAAGGCATGAGTTTGAAATAAAACTCTGACAGCTAATAAAAGCATGATTTTATTCTGAAGAAACTTATTAAATTTGTAAATCATTCAAGCTGATAAATAACTGCCCATAAATAATGATTATTCTTTTCAGCCGAATTAAAGGGTCCTTGGGGTCAAATTAAAGGTACTTATTCATGTAGTTTTTGCTGCAGGTGAGTGATGTGGCCACTGAAATATTTCTAATTCTTTTCTGCCAAGGGCATAGGCTGGTTTGGGGAGGTGAAACTACAGAAACATGGGGGTGCACATTTGGGGAGGTGGAACTAAAGTGGATGGGGGTGTAAATCTTGGGTAGGTGGGACTAAAGTGGATGGGGGTGTAAATCTTGGGTAGGTGGGACTAAAGTGGATGGGGGTGTAAATCTTGGGTAGGTGGGACTAAAGTGGATGGGGGTGTAAATCTTGGGTAGGTGGGACTAAAGTGGATGGGGGTGTAAATCTTGGGTAGGTGGGACTAAAGTGGATGGGGGTGTAAATCTTGGGTAGGTGGGACTAAAGTGGATGGGGGTGTAAATCTTGGGTAGGTGGGACTAAAGTGGATGGGGGTGTAAATCTTGGGTAGGTGGGACTAAAGTGGCATGGGGGTGCACATCTTGGGGAGGTGAAACTAAATAAAATCAGCTGTTGAAAGCAGGAAAGGGGCTGAACTCCTCTGCCTAAACAAGGTTCGGGGGGGGGGGGGATGCACAAACATCCAGTGCACCGCAGTATAGGCCCTTGTCTGCATATTCATTATCTAAGGAAGTTTGAATCTTGTTCTATTGGATGGCTTTGTAGGAGTTTGTCTCTATCTATTTACTTAACCTGTTGAAGACGGTTTGTTTTTGCTTTATTTCTCATAGACCTTACGACGAGATATTTCGTGTCTAGTCTTCAAAAACTTAAAAACAAACTCTTACACAAGCATTTTATACACAAACAAAAGAAAAGACATCATGGTGATGAATTGGTGGAAATGTACACATATTGTGTGTGTATACCATGTACTATGTGGTACTATAAAAGCTTTTCAGGGCCAAAGATGATTTTTTTTTTTTGGAGGGGACATACATCCCCTTGAAAAAAAAAAATGTATTCATGGCTTGTTTTTTTGGGACATGTGACTTTCAAGTT
>JZLH01S0288125.1:3846-13887 GCA_001188425.1 Eucidaris tribuloides
TGCGAACAGGAAAGTGTAACATAATTGCAGTTTTAATGTCACGATTTTGCCAATGAGAATGGCTATCCAGTCAATATCTTGAGTTTATGTTTATGTTTATTGTGATGGTCAAACTTAAACAGTGAACAAACAGGCATGATTGATTTATGTTGCTAGAGTGCAAGGTTAGGGAGATTGCTGAAGGTGAGTGGTGGTAAAAAAATTGGACTTCTCTGGAAGCAGAGGATAATTAATTTAAAAAAAAAAGATGTATAATATAAGAAATGGCTTGTTTGTGTATGACCTTGTACAGTATAAGAAGAAGAGCTATATAACAATGATGATAATTTTTTTTTTACTCCATTGCTCAATTAGCCCGAAATTATCCAGCGAGCTTTATCGTCGTCACAGCGCCCTCAACTGGAGAGAGCCCTCAAGAAAATCATGCATCAGGATCGGAGTTGGTTCCATCACAAACTGTCAAGGGAAGAAGCTGAGAACAGGATAATTCAGTCCGGGCTGCAGGAGGGAAAGTTTCTGTAAGAAATTGGATGGTGGATTACCTCCATTCTTTGCCAGTCAGAACATGGACAACAGGAAATATTATACAAATATGTACTGGTGTGAGAGTCTCTGAAGAAAAAACATGTACAGTATGAAGAGCCCAGGGGTGTTGTAGATTCATGCGGAAACTCTCACGCCAGTCCATATTATTTTGTTTTATATCCCTCCTCGATTATTATTTTGAACACATGGCACATGAATTTATATCTTGGGGTTAAAAAATTTTCAAGATAGCAGCTATGGGGAAAACTGGGAAGGTCGCTCATTGATTTTTGCTCAATTTAAACGCAGTTTATATTGATTCCGGTAATCACTTTGAATGGCATTTTTTTTCAGGGCTTCATTTAAAGACTTTTTCAGAGACACTAGTAGCATGGAAGATCATGGAGTTCAGATTTTTAAAGTTGAGAACTCTAGTAATGATGCCTTTTACCTTACCTGTAGAAAATAATTGAAGACATTTTTAAAGTATGAATAATAGATTTCAGAGTAATTATATTACTTTGGAGAATTTTGAACTGAAAATCTGTCAAAGTGCTGCAGCAATGAAATATTGTAGTGGTGAAATAGAATATGATTATTGTCAGAAAAATATAGTACAAATGGCTATTTTGATTGTTTGATCTAATCAGTGTGTAAATTGATCAATGTTATCTGCTTTATTGCAGACCATAATACCCGGGGGGATCAGTCAAACATAATGCTGTACACATGCGTGACCAAATTATTTCCAGACACCCCCTAAACAAGTTGTTCTCTGTGTGCAAAATAACCCCCTAAACAAGTTTTTCGCGTGCTTCATTTACACATTTTGACCCCTAAACACGATCCGTTTTCCTGCGGTTGTTTCCCAGGGTTGTACACATTGCTTGCCTTTCATAACCGGGGATCACACTTTTTAGAAACGAGGAGGAAAAAGCTTGGGAATATTATTATACATACCCTAAATACGTTTGACCAGTCTTAAAAAAAAAAGCTTAGGGAAAAAATATACCCTAAATACGTTTGACCAGTCTTTCAAAAACACCCTTTTTGTTGAAAATCGGTGTTTTTGATTCCCTTAACGCGTGCACGCGCGGCCCCCGTCTAAAACTGAAAAAAACACCCCTTTAAACGCGTTTTTTTGGTCACGCATGAAATAGATGTATTTTGTTGCCCCCCCCACCCCCCCCAACCGGCCATAATACAGAGTACACCAGATGAGTGTGTCATATCATTTATCACACAAATACCATAAATAACGTGTAGCAATACCAGATAGCGAATCTACAAGTACTGACATGTACTACTGTACAATGTACTACTACAATACAACACTTGTTCACTGTACTGACTGAAATCTTTAGTTTGTTGAACATGATACCAGGGAAAGTTATTTGTAGTGAGAATTCGGTTAACAGGAAGAAGGAAATAACATGTCGGTCCTGTTGTCCAGTGTATTTAATCGATAACAATACTATTGTTTCTTGAACAAACAGCGTCACACTTTACAATGTTGGACTATGCACATGGCTGTCATCTGTACACCATGTACATGGGGTCTTGCAGCTTGTGCTGTGTCTATGCCCCCCCCCCCCCCTTTCCCCCGAATATGCAAATTTTTGTGATTTGAGATATCTGCCAAAAATTATTTAAATTCCTAAGTTGTATAACAACCATTTCAACTTGTATTATGTGATTGTTTGAGAGAAGAAGCTGTTTTTATGTGGGTTACATGATATAATCATAATCTTGAAGGCATCATTAACACAGCCATTCCATGTAAATGTCACGCAAGTCACGCGTGTTTCATGTCACACAAGCCACAAATCAGGGTATAGATCAAAACTGAGAAAATATTGAAGCCGACTACTTTACCTGATCATGTAAATCAATCATCCATACCCTGATTTGTGACTCGTAACACACAGCATGCGTGACTCGCGTGACGTGACGCAAGTATGGAATGGCTGAACAATATTTCCAGTTTAAAAAATCTGAAATACATGATCATTCATGTTACCAGTATCTCTGTTAAAGGCAAGGTTCACCCTGACGTCAAGTTGGTTTTAATAAAAGCAGAACAATGAGAGACACATATTTATGAAAGTTTGGCGAAAAACCACCAATGAATAACAGAGTTATGAAGTTTCAAAGTTTTAATTTTGTGACGTCACATGCGAGCAGCTCTCCATATGTCATATAATATATATTCCATAATTTGCCATATTTTAATGGTTCATGATAATTGAATGTGTCTTTTTATTTCATAGAAGCCTGTATGAAATAATGTTTCTGATAATATATTGAATGCACAGGTAAAATGGAATTTACATCACATGATGTATGGGAAGCTGCTCGCATGTGACGTCACAAATTTTAAACGTAAAAATTCCATAACTCCGTTATTCTTTGATGGATTTTCATCAAACTTTCATTAATACTCTATGTTTCTCTCATTTTTCTGCTTTTATTAAAACCAACTTGACCTCAGGGTGAACCTTGCCTTTAAGGTTTAAAACTGAAGCTCTGATAAACCTGTAGTTCAATGCAATCATTAAAGGCAAGGTTCACCCTGACGTCAAGTTGGTTTTAATAAAAGCAGAATAATGAGAGAAACATATTAGTGAAAGTTTGGCGAAAATCCACCAAAGAATAACAGAGTTATGAAGGTTCAAAGTTTCAGTTATGTGACGTCACATGCGAGCAGCTCCCTATATGTAATGCTATATAAATTCCATAAATTGCCATTTTTTATGTTTCATGATAATTGAATGGGATTTTTGTCACAGAAGGCTATATGAAATAAGGTTTCTGATAATATATCGAATTCTCAGGTAAAATCATTTTGAAATTTCTGAGCAAACGGTACTTTTATGAAATTAATATAACATGGCACATAGGAAGTTGCTCACATGTGACGTCACAAAATTAAAACTTTGAACCTTCATAACTCTGTTATTCTTTGGTGGATTTTCTCCAAACTTTCACTAATATGTTTCTATCGTTATTCTGCTTTAATTAAAACCATCTTGATGTCAGGGTGAACCTTGCCTTTAAGAGCTTTGAAAAGTGAAAATCAATGAGTGACCATTCCAATTTTTCCCCATAGACTGCTGAGCTGTGTTCTAGAATTTTTGACCCCAGGACATTAATTCATGTGCTAATATTTATCTTTACATACATTTTGCTAGTGACACATAACTGTCCAAGTTTTGTATTCTGGGATATTTTTTTTTGTCCACTCAAACACTTGTCATGTAGGTTTGATATCAAAGTTTGATTATTCTATTAATGGGGCTTCCACAATCTTAACCAACCTCTTTAACTCTTAAGACAGAGTAAGGGATTTGCACGTCAGAAAATGGTAAAATTAATTTAATCAGCTCATATCGTTCACAATGTGAAGATTAGTATAAATAAACAGCTGTTATAGAACCTTTGGGTAGAATATGTAGTTTTGGTGAAAATCTGGACAATTAAACTTCAAAATATACAGTGACGTTGACGTGCACGGGCCGTTCCAAAATTGTCCGATCAGCCGTTAACCGAAGTTCGCGTGGAGTTTAGCCGTTTAACCAATCAGTGTGCTCCGCTGGTCTTGCGACGGTATCACATGACCACGATTCGCATTTTGAGCAAAATTTAAATTCACGGAAAGAACAACATTCTGGTAATATGTTGTTATTAGTTTTTCTCATAAAACAACAAATTCATGACGTATGGATCTCAAATTTTCAACACACCATTTGTAAGTACTAAACTACTGTAATGAAGGGAAGAAATGGACTCGCAAATCTCTGCTGACACAATCTTTACCATAGTACACAAAGATTTTGCATTACCTCTAAATGTAGTAAATGAAAATGCTGTCACTTGTGTGTGTGTGTGTGGCATTTGTGCTTAAAAAAGAAAAAAATGGGTGTTTTCGCCATGTGCCATTTTCAGCATTGCCATGGGCACTTCTGCTTATTATAGTCACATGGTATTTTCTCTGTGAATCCTATTTTGTTATCACCATGGAGACGAGGATTTACTGTTTGATCCATTTTGTAGAGCCCTGTTGAGAACATGGGGATTACCTGTCTTAACCTGTTGTATCCTGGGCACAGATATTTTCTGAGTCCTGAATTAGTCAGCCATGGTTTGGGGCTTGTTTGTAGAATATCTCTTAACCCTATGTTAACGTCGGGGGGGGTCAATTGCCCCCCCCCCCCTCGACGAATTTCGCGACCATGCTTCCGCACAAAAGTTTTTGACCGCATCGCTCACTGACTTTTTACTCTCAAGTCTTGCACATCTTTTGAGACCATTTTAGCGAAAATCAGACATGCCGTTATGACACTGCGCGACATTCTACACACGCATGTCACCCCAAAAATTGCTCACGAATGTGATCTTGTGTACAAAACCAATGGAAATTGTGTTTTCAGCCAGAAATCATAAATGTATGATTATTTTTGCTTTTACTGGATGAAATGAATTAATTTTATGCTATTTATGATTGTAAAAGTGTCCCCAAGAAATTTCATTGAAAAAACAATAGAAAATAAAAGGTCGAAAAAACAAAGAAATACATATTAAGAAATTCACAAAACAGTAAAATACATAAGAAATTCATTCCGATTCGGCAAATTTTTTTGTAGATAATTGTGAGAAATGTCAGAATGAATATTTTCACCAAAAATTAGAATTCTTCTAGCTATTGTAAGTGAGTTATAGGCGAAAACATAATTTCATGCACTTATTTGCATAATTAATTACTTAAAAAATAGAAAAAATCATTTTTTTGAAAATGTTACTATACAGTTGTGTAGTTTACATCTGGCTATAAGCGCATGCAAATTTTCGCGGCGATCACGCGATCGGCGGCCGAGATCTGAAGTGGGGGTCAAATTGACAACCCCCCCCCCCCAGTAAAAACCTGGTCTGAAATAGCCCAGTTCAAATAGGCTTAAGGTAAAAGTGAGGGTAAATAGTCTTGTTTCATGGCGTAAATGCTGTCGCACACAACTTCATTCATATACCCTCTGATCCGCTGGACTTGCATTAAGCCTCGCCCCACCTGAAACTATGCCTTCGGGAGGCCAGAGTAAAACTAACTTATTTTTCTTATCTTCCTTTTTCTCTTCCTTTTCCTGTACAGAGTACGAGAAAGAACAGAAGAAGGCAGTTTTGCTCTGTCTCTGTGTTACAACAACTTTGTCTACCACTATAAAATAGACAAGGATTGCACCGGTCAGTTGTCAATAAAAGAGGGGCCGAAGTTTGACAGTCTCATACAGGTATGCCCAGATTTCAGAGGTGGATCTTTGTAACAGCTTGGTGAACCGTGATATGAGACCTTTAGCCCTCTCAGTCCTGTCGGCAACTGATATTCATCTATGGTAGTGTTTGTTGGAACCATGGGGTTAAAAAGTTACCCCCCCCCAAAAAAAAGTAATCGGACGGCTTGTAGCAGGGCCATCAAGGAGGTGAAGAAAACAGCCCTTACAGAATGAAAAAAATGGACTTTAGATTACAATGATTGATGAAGATGATGATGGTGAGGATGATGAAGAGGAGGAGGATAATAATAAGGATGAGGATGATGATGATAAGGATGAGGAGGATAATAATGATGAGGATGAAGAGGAGGTGGATAATAATGATAAGGATGATGAGGAGGATAATGAGGAGGAGGATAATAATGATGAGGATGAAGAGGAGGATAATAATGATGATGAGGAGGAGGATAATGATGAGGAGGATAATAATGATGAGGAGGAGGATAATAATGATGATGAGGAGGAGGAGGATAATGATCAGGAGGAGGATAATGATCAGGAGGAGGATAATGATCAGGAGGATGATAATGATCAGGAGGAGGATAATAATAATGATAAGGATGAAGAAGAAGTGGATAATAATGATAAGGATGATGATGATGAGGATAATAATGATAAGGATGAGGAGGAGGATAATGATGATAAAGATGAAGAGGAGGAGGAGGATAAGGATGAGGAGGATGATAAGGATGAGGAGGAGGATAATAATGATAAAGATGAGGATAATAATAAGGAGGAGGAGGAGGATAATAATTAGGATGAGGAGGATAATAATGATAAGGAGGATGAGGAGGAGGATGAGATTGAAGATGACAATGACTGTGATGATGATGACTATGATTGTTGATAATGATTACATTGTTCTTTCTTCTTTGCTGTATTACAGATGGTAGATCACTATACACTCAAGAAAGATGGCTTACTGTGCTGTTTGACGATACCGTGCAGAGATGCCCAAAGAAGGAGACATTCAGGTAAACACATCTCTTTAATTAGATTCTTAGATCTTGTAGATCTGTTGTCATCCTGTCAAGACATTGTGCACCATTTAATGTTGAACTGATCCAGTGATCTTTAATTCCAGGATTGCTCTAGCTTGAATTAGGACTTTGTTTATTAGGAAAGGCAGAAGACATCAAAGACCTCGCAATCGAATTGGCCATGTTTCTCCTATTCACTAAAGATGTCACAATGATTTGATATCATCAGTACAGTATCTGACAGAAAATGCAACATTTCTGCATTTGGTGGTAAAGTTATTGCATGTACTTGAAAGTGCAGATGACCAATATGACTTTTATCTAACCATATTTACATAAAACCCAAGGGGCCATATTATTTTGAAGTTTCCAAAACATGTACAGCGTATAACCAACCCTGACAATTGCTACGTGACTGGGATACGTTGGTCAACAGTTTATTGTGAAGCAAACTTGGTGGAAAACGCCAGTCAGCAAATTTCTCATTAATAAACAAGATGATTTTCACTAAATGCTGACCAATCTCACCTGTTGTGGCCAAGAATCAGTTGAAACACTCACCTATGATGGATTAAGGGTGCATGATCATTTCGTCGCGTCAACGCAAGAACGCCCTTAGACGCCCTTTATTCATAAACCCGTCAGTGCAGAAAGGCCCTTATGGAACACGCGCGTCAGTGCAGAAAGGCCCTTACAGGAACATGTGCGCGTGTATACTAACGGCATTACTATGGTCATGCGCGTGTTCCGTTAGGGCCTTTCCGCAATGCCGCGCACGTTCCATAAGGGCCTTTCTGCACTGACGGGTTTATGAATAAAGGGCGTCTAAGGGCGTTCTTGCGCTGACGCGATGATTTGTTTGTGTCCAGATTCCGCGGGTTTGGTGCCAGTATGTATCATAGAGTCCCATGATTATCTTGGGCTATTTTCTCCAGTGAATTTAAAAAACTACTGTATTGTGGGTTTAAACTGTAAAATAAGATTTGTGTTGTGTAGGTTTCTGTTTAGCGTCCACTTATCATTTCAAGCTTAAAGGTAAATGACATGAGTGGGGGTAGTCCTCAACTTGAGGTAAAAACTATTCTAGAATAAAGTAAACTATGCAGGGATTCTTCTGTGAAAATTTGGTAGTCAAAAGTTGACTCATTTTAAAATAATGTCCATCAGTATGCCTTGTAACAGGCAAACTTATAGTGTAGCCTTCTATGGGGATTAAATCTATTGTGCCCTGATAAAATTAAACTGCTGGCATGTTCATGCTTGTTTCTCCTTGAGTAAACAAACTCGACAAATCCTTCCAGCCCGGAGATACACTCCAGCTGGTGTATATTTGGTATATCTTTCAACCAGTTTGGTTCTAAAGGCAATTTTCATTTCTCCCAATCATGTCACTGAGCTTTAATAAGTAATTTATAAAACATTTAATTAGTATTCTTTTCCCCACAACATATACATCCGACAGTTTATTTAAACATGACCCACAAAAGAATTTTCTTGATGTCTATAAATGCAATCCAGTAAGAGTTTGATGTGTACATGCTGCATCTGTCAGTTTTAGTCTACACTGTAGGTATAAATTGAGCTGATGTCACATTTTAAAGTCAAAATGCATCGAACTCAGATTATACACTGACAAATATATTAGAATCTTTCCTCAGGGTTTTTTATATTGTATCTACCCCTGTATTTTACTAACTACTGCTGATTGTTGAACGTTTTAGAATGTGATTCTAGATGTAGATTGTTGCTTTTGTCTTTTGTGAAAATTCTAGATGAAGTTCAAAGAGACACTGGTATGTTTCTTCTATTTTTGCTAGTCTGATATAAATCACCACAAATCGGCACAATACCCTCCTTTTCTCAGAGTATTGTCAAATGTCATCTGTTTTATATTGCTTTGTCCATCACATGTATTTGGGGGAGTATGGGAATTCTGTCTGTGTACTTTTTATACCTCTGCTCCTAACGGGATCGGAGGCATTATGGTTTGGGGTTTTCTGTCCGTCCACCTGTCCATTTTTTCTATGATATCTGGAGAACACAAGGTGGATTTAATTAAACTTGACCCAGGAATGCTCCGTGAGGTGGAAATTAACTATTTGCATTTGGATGTAGTGTGCTCATACTGCTTGATACATGTACATATACTCCGGTGATAAATTTCCACTTTTACAGTCATTAAAGAAAAACATCCTATTGCCGTGGAATGGGACAAATGTGTATTTTGTATAACTTAGAGATTAAACAAGGATTTGAGAAAAAGAAAATGTCGATGCTGCAACTAATAATTGGTACATGTATTTTGACTAACACATATATGTAACGCACAAAATATTATACACCAAAACACCTCAATTTTTGCAAAGTTGTATCTGCTAATTGGAAGAGGGTTTTGCACCAAGTATTGTATTTGCAACTTATCATAGGCTATTCAATGAAATTGATGTATATTGGCCACACGTAGGGAATGTAATATGTGGCCTGTATAGGCAGGTGGCTGCTTTAGTGGTGGTGGGTAAGACAGGTTTGACTGTACAGTATTGTCCAAGTGGCCCAGATGTATATGGAATTTTCTATTTCACGTAATAAGTGATCTTGAGGTGTAAACATTGTAGTGAATGTTTACAAATGCTATTACATTAAGTATGTTATTGTACTAAAGAATACAACAATGTGTTTGCACTGGTTTTTTTTAATTAATGTATCTCAGTTACATGCAGAGTAGTGATGAAAGATACTGGTACAAAATAAATTAAATAAGGGTGAAGGGGGCAATAGTATGTTTCTTCTATATTTCTCACTCCATTTGATATCATGATAACAAACTAGCACAGCACTTATCAAGAAATCCTATTGCTTTATTTACTGATTATATTTATTTATTTTTATTTTTTTAAATTGATTTCCCTGTCCTTGGGAATTATATGCTTGCTGTGCAATTTAGTATTCAATGCAATTTTAAAGTCTACTTACATGTATTTGGTGCAATGCTGAAATATTTTTATACCTTGATATGTGATGTGTAATTCAGACTATTATAGTGACTACTAAAAAGTTTTGAAGTCATAAGGAATGACGTTTTTCCAGTCTGTACTCAAAACATAACTTTGGATATTTAGTAAGAAGGCTGCAAAAGCACTGACAATCAAACAGTCTATTTATTATTTGTAGCACCACACTTGCTTTCAATATTTGCCATTGTTGCTTGTTAA
>JZLH01S0288203.1:1814-11814 GCA_001188425.1 Eucidaris tribuloides
GGAAACTTCCTTCATCCGGGTGGTGTATCTTTTCTGTGGGTATAAATATTTATAATGATGCATGGTTGGAAGAAGCGGAGGCGACACTAAGGGTGCTTTACTAATAGGCTTTTCCGCGAATTGTAGCGGTGAAATGGGTGCGTTAACGGTCAAAAAGTTTTCTGGTACTCTTGTGCTGGCAAATTGCTTTGTGTGAGTTGCAGTAGCTCTCCCTAAAAACAGTCCTTGAACTTCTTGACGGGCTTTGTGGTGAATCTGGCTATGCAATGAGCAATTCAGCTCGTATCTAAACGCGGTCGTCTGTTGCTGTCAGTGAATTTAACTTAATCGAGCATATTTGGAATAAATGTTGAAATCACATTAGTTAAGTTATCTTTTAGGAGCAACTATAAATTCTGAAAAAAGTCGATTTCAGTTGGCATTATGAAACGGAGACTGCTACAATGGCAATGATGAAATAAAGAAAATGGTATCGTCTTGTACGATCTGCATAAGTGGTAATTTTGCATGTATTTTGAGATATTAATTGCTCGCCAACACATGAGGTTGTCTAGACTTGATGTATTACAATGAAGTATTATTTGCTTGTTTATTTTTGTTCTCTGGGTCATAACGGATTTGTTTTGATTTTGATTAAATGTATTTATGTCGTACGTGGTTTTTATTTTCAAACTGTTTGTTATCTCCATATTCAGGTGGAAATAGGCTATATTTGTTGTAAGTTGGGTTTAAGGTGGCACAACAACTTGGTGATAAATACTGAAAAGTGATATCGTTGGGGTCTATAAGCCTTCGTATCGAGATTTAATTGTTGGGGGTGACGTCTCGTACGTTCATGCGGCCCTTACTGATAACGGGTAGAGCACAGACACGATTTTTATGCAGCTGGTGTTATATTTTACTTCGTTTTTGCAATAGTTTGCTGCGTGAGATAAGGTACGCAGAATTCTCCCTGAGATCTTAGGAACGTCGCGATGCTTATATTCCATGAAGTGTCGAGTAATTGTTTTAAGTTTGTTATGCGATTACAGGTCAAATATTCGCTTTGTCATCCTTACAAATAATTGATGCGGGTGTCTTTATGCCTTGCTCCGGCATGGGAGCCTGGGGTAGAAGGAGGAGAGAAAGGTTTAACTCTCGATTATAAGTACCGTGACACTTAGTACAAGACAATGGGGTCCGCGCTCGAGATGCTACAGTGTTCGTTCTTTATGAGGCAGGCTGTGTTGTAGTGACTAGCTCGACGATGTGAGAAGACGTTTAGAGAGATAAGTGATGGTTTGATGTGTTTTCCTGTAAACATATGATATCATGATATCGTATTTGACGTTCGCAGTCTGTAGTTTTAATTTTGTTTTTCTTTTCTGAAAGGTTTCATGCAACCGCTGCTAATTAATTAACAGGAGATAGTCGGAGCGATCATTGTCTCACTACTTTCATAATCACTAGCGGAGTCTGTCTTTATTTAAAGAAGATTATTTAATTTTACCATATAAATCTTCGTATATATAAAATTTACACCGTGTTCTTTTCTATTCAGATAGCGAAATTCATGTCTATAACATACCAAGTGACGAGCGTAGCATATGACTTTTGGAATATATTTCTTGCTGGTTTAAAATATATTTTTTGTTTAGAGGTTCAAACACGTGTCTTTGTTGTTTACGGGATTAAATGATCTCCCGTTGACGTCATCCATGGCGTCAGGATTTGGAAAAGCTACCTAGAGGCTGTCTAAAGGGACGTGGGTGTAAGTCTATAAAGGGTGATACGTCAGTAGAGCTGTATAAGGGTGGAAGAAAACAGTGGCTCATTTGCGACGATGTGCGCGAGCAAGAAAGGACATCCATCAGAGATGGCAGACATGCATGAGAAATGTTCTGTGAGCAGGAAGAGACGAGACAGATCATCAGAGCTTGATAGTAACTTTTGTGAAACAGCAACAATCGTTATGGCGTGTACTGTCAGCATTGCGCTAATATACGAGCCGCCATCAATGCAGCGCATAAACGTCGTGTACTGAGAAAAGCCAGTTTGGTCAGACATATGAGATGCTGGTGAAAGAAAAAGAAATGATGATGTTCTGGATGTGTATACCGTAATGCGGACAAAAGGCGGGAAGAAGTCGAGCAACTATGCAGTGTTCTGGCGTCAATAATATGCAAAGCTATGAACGAGAGGAACATTTCAAATCAATTCACAGAGCTACTCCCTTTTTTGCTCTCTTGTGATGGATTGGGACAGAAAAAAGGTGGATGGAAAGTCGGAGGGAGACAATCGCTGGTTATAAAAAGAAGAAGTAGATGAGGATATTATCAGCAATAGATAAATACCAAGATAGCAGAGTGGATTAATAAGCTGAACAAAACGAAGATGATGTGGAAAACAATATAACGCAATCAGAATAGAAATGTATCTCTGGTGAGGTCGCCAGAGCTAGATGATAAAATTTGTGAATTGGTCACAGAGTTGAAATCAAATCATAAATAAGTAGTCAGGCGTACTCATAGATCGCGTGAACGGATTGAAGAATTATTATCAACGATAAGAGAACTCATGCTAAGATGTACACAAGGTGACACCGCTGGTTAATGAACGCTTGAAATCAACCTCAAGCAAATGCAGCGTGAGCACAGTTCGCCACTTTAGCAGGAAATTACGGTTTGTTAAAAAGGGTGGTCGGGAATCTGGTCGAATAGAGATGGGGTGAATGGGCCCTTGTATATTATATGATATGTATCACTTGTGTAATATAGTTCCTACGGGAAGTCGAATCACTATTCTTATAGGGTTAGTTTCCGCTGACGAGAAAGTGTCTGTGGAGATTGTATCCTTCGTGTTGTGCTGCTTTTTTCCTCGATATTGAAGACTGTACGTGAAAGTCGCCTAGCCGATGGTCTTGTGCGCCTACTGTCATTGCTAGACGAAATAGAGCACTATTGCGTGTTTAGACAGGAAGAGAAATTTGTAATGTACTACACTTGTGTGGGGCAGCTAGAGAATGGGAAAATGATCTTAAGGGAATTCAAGTACCCAGCTCCACTGATCGAAAGGGTTCATATGGGTAGTCACGTTGGCAAAGATAGGGTTGCTTCTCGCATCCGTACATATGTCCGATACCTTATTCTGATCCTGTCAACGGAAAACCTGGTGAGAAATATTTCCTTGGAGTCTCTCATGGGAAGACAAGTCGTGGGGAAGATACGGGGTGGCTTGTCATGGATCGGAGCCTCGTTGTGAGGTCAGGTGTCCATAGAACTCACTGTTAGTCATTGGAGCTTGGTCTCATCAGGAATGATAATGTAATCGCCATGATCCGTTTTGGTAGGTGATTACGGTTTATACTCGTTGATTAGTTTACCTCTGATGACACGTCGTCATGTTACTGTACGCATCAATGGAGAGAGAATAAGGGGTTCAACGGTGGATCGTGGGTGTCGCCCTGATGGTCGAGATTCCCGGTTGTAGGCATAATCGCCACAAATTCCGTACTAATCCAGCTTTTTTCCGTGTGGATTGCTTTACTCATCCGATTGGCGGAAAAACTTGATTAACAAGCAACGGTGAAAAAATCTTGCGTTTACACCAAGATCATAGCGATGAAAGATATACATGCCGTGTTTTGATAGAATTGATAATTTGATCACCTACCATGTGTAAGATCGGCATGTGCGGTGCGACATGTCTTTGTACGCACTGTACATGAATCAGGATGAGGGGACGAGTAGTGTGGATGTTGCGTTCCCCTGATGGTGTGGTTAGGCTACACTGTCTATGAAGAATACGTCAAGGGCTTGAAATGTACTAATATACCAAGAACTTCCACAAATGATGCTGTTTTCTCAGCCAATCTAGAGAATGCATCTAAGTGAGAAGTACAAACAATGTTTTTGTTTACATTTACAAATAATACGCGTCTGACGATCTATATGGTGAAGTAAACCGCATTGTCACATTGTGGCATGGAATAATCTGGGAATGTTGAGATTTGCAGGCAGCGTCTACAGGTAAATGGTACATCTCGTTATATGCGATAATTAATCTTGGCATTTAAAAGTACGTGCTTGAGGTCATTCTTTCTCCAACATGCAAATAATGCAAACATGCTTAGTTGTTCCGTACTTGTGTTTCAAGTCTCAGCAATATTATCTTTAGCGTAATACTAAATGAAAAAAACTTTATGTACGTGTAAACGGGATGGTAGCTGAAAATAAGTTTTATTTATATCTATTTCATTTTATTCGCACTTAAAAATGGATTTTCAGACATTAGAATTTACATAAATATTACATATGAAATTATAGTGACTTGCAGCAATATATTCATCCACGACTCCTCAAGCAATTCAGTAAAAGCATAAATAATGCATAAAATATTTAATAATAACCGGCTTATGAGTAGACTAATTTGACAGTAGGAATAGGAAGCAGCATTTTCCCACTTCACCAACGATCAACGTATTTGTGAGATATAGGAGAAGATCAGAAGATAGCAAGAAGGAGGAAGACGGAAGGCTTGAAGACGAAAGTAATAGGAGGAGGAGGTGATAAGATGAAAGAACAGTCAATACAGAATCAAGATAGAGGACAAGAAAAGGAAGAAGAAGAAAGAGGAGATGAAGACAAGAAGCCATGGTTTAAATTTGCGCTTTCAGTGAAAGCAATGTATAGACTATATAGAATCAAATATGCATACCGCTTAAAATCGTGGTCAATATTATTGCGTCTTGAGAGTACATGTATTCAATTCAGACGAATTTGTTAATTATTGATATGAGAATAATTAAATTGGAACAAATACAATGAATCACATTAACGCTCTCCACGAGTTTCAACCGGCTCTAAGAGGAATTATGTATTGTTCTGGATGCGCGGATGGAGTAGAGGCAGAGCAGTGATTCGGAGAGAGATAAGCATCGGCTCCATAGGAAATCTATTGCGTATTTTCAGAATAAAGCATTTTCTTATCATGTTTTGATATTGTAATTCGCAATCATCGATATTTAGTTAAGATAATCACATTGATCCTGGATGTCTTCGATCTAATGCCTTGGGCAGAGTAAGAGAGTGTTTTAGATTTGATTGAAATTATGCGTCGTGGTATAATATAAAAGGCTGTGAAACAGATAGTGTCCTACTTAATACATTGCGATTTTCATAATAGTGTCTGTTTGCGCTATTTTCAACCGCGAGAAACTTTTGATCATATAAACTTGTTCCCATCATATAATTCGTATATAATGCATACTTAGGTAAAATATTCGTAATATTGCTATACCGTTTTTGCAGAAACTTTGAACAAGAGTGGACTCTGCTCAGTTAGATGCTAATTGCAGATATTTTTGATTGTATTTTTGATTACAGATTATAGTTATTATGTACTCAATACGTGTTATCTAACCTATGACATGCATAGCAGCAGCGCTGGCTGTATTTTGGTAGCTTAGACCAAGTTGCCCTCCAGGTATCTTGGATTGCATTTGATTTGCAGGACTATTTAAATATAGAAGCATGGTTCTGCAATTCTTATGAATTTTTGAAATGTGTGTTTTAGTGAATGATCTGCTTGCCTGATAGATGATGCAGCATCATGTATAGTTATGATGTCTCGGGGAACTGGCAACGTTGAATCGATAGATGTGATTTTAGTCTATTCCATTAAATACTACTGTAATTTGTTATTACTAATGCTATAATTATTTTATACTCTAGGTTAAACATAATATATGTATTAAGACCTGAATAGTCTTTACTTTCAGAATTTCGCCGATTGCTTACGATCCTTATAACTTTAGACAATACTTAACGTTTATTTTTTGTAGTATGTTAGTTTAATTTTTTTAAAGTAATCTGGGTGTCCATGACAGTTAGAATAAAATGATTGATACAAGAGGTTCTATATTTCAAGGATCGCAATCGATTACTTTGGTCATTGATTGAGATAGAATAGGCATGGTATGGATCCAGTTAGTGCTTCTCTATAAATGTGTATATTGTATACTTATATTTAGCACGGCAGCTACATCCGTGTGTTTGTTTTGGTATGGTTTGAGCGACTGTATCATCACGATCTATACAAGGAGGACCATTCGTAATGTGTTATAAACCATCATAAAATAATGGAAAAGGCAAGTTGTCAGTGTTATATAATGTATGAAGGCTTCGAAGTATATTTAACCTTGTATCACATATTTGTATAATGTGTCAGATCATAGTATACATCACTGTGAGTCCTTCGAATTGTGCTATGCTTTTCGAAATATAAGATTATCTGCGTAGCTGCTGAAGTAAAGAAAAGTTTGGTTGTCATCAGGCTAAATGTGTCTGAGGAGGGGGCTACTGTGTGCGAAAGAAAGAGGCTATATATAAACAGTTGGGGGTCGGTGTTGCGTTTGACAAATTTTTCAGATTCGATTCACCTTTGCATGTTGCCAGAGATATTGACATCGGCATGAGATAGAAAGAAATTCTTTAACTATTCACAAATACTTATACGCTGTTTATGTGTACTAGAATGAGAAAAGATATTTGACAAGTGATGATTTGTTTCCTCTTTAACGTCTGAATTTCTTTGAAGGGTGATATGACAATTGTACTTTCACATTTTATTTGATAGATATTGACATACGGAATACATACGTCTTATAAAGAACTTTCAATCAGTACGATATCATACGGAATGAAAAATATGTCAGAGTAATTTTTTCAGACATGATGCTTCTTTGTCATGTTTTAAGGGAAGTTATATTATTATATTGTTAATTCATCGTGTATGATGTATTCTTAATCATCTTAGTTTTTCTTGTTTGCATTATATTCACACCAAATGTATAGTCTCTTAAGTACTAAGTTCAGATAATGATATCATTCTCACTTACAATATGTCTGTTATGGCGATTGCTTTGTTGTAGTTTGGTAGAATCGTTTTTCGATATCGGTGTATCAGAGCACATTCGATTATGCAGTTTATGTGAATCGCCGTCTAATCTAACCCTAGGTCTATCGGCCTACGAACTCCTTCGTGTAATAATATTACTTGATATGAACAGGTCGACATACAAAACATTATAAGCAAAAACGATCGGGACTCCTGTCATGTTTCCTGAATTATTATTGTTATTGCAACACTATTATGTGGTTTCTTCCTCATATTTTAATTGTAGTAGTAGGAACTGCAACTACGTCAAGTTGTATATATTATTTTGGAATACAGACAGGTGTAAATCACACTCTTGGTCATTTTGCTCAATTTATTGAAGGTCAGCACACAGTTTTGAATAGGGGAAAACTTGTTTGTTTACTGTCCAACTCTGATTTGATAGTGTCATTCATATCTTATCACGAATTTTGACCTATCCTCGATTATGTTAGCGTCAGTCTTTACGCAGAAAGATATCGCTTCTCGTTGACATACTAGGTGTTTTAGTTTTGTAATTAGCAAACTAAACTACTGGTAGTGTCATGGCGACGATCCTTGTGCTCATGCCGCAAAAAGGAGTCGCTTTGGTGTTAAAGGTCATTATTATCTTTGAAGTGAGTACGTAACATCACATCGGTTAATATTCTATTGAATAGGTGTAGAATCTGTGCATTCTGTAAACGGTATAAGTACAATGTGGTATATAGTCCTGAACGTCTGAGATATGACCTGTGCTAATGCTGAATTATATATTGTATGACTGTTTACTTGTATGATACCTTGTTCTTTTGCAAGTTAAATACAAGATGATAACCGCAGTCACAAAAATTTCTACTGACTATTGCGACATTTGTTTTTCATATTGAGGGTGATTATGATGGTGATAGCAATAATGATGATTACAATGAGAGTTGTGGTGGTGGTGGTGGTGATGAGAATGAAAATGATGGTGATGGTGGTGATGGGGATGATGATAATGATGACGATAGTGCTGATGACGATAATGATAACAGTGAAAGTGATGACTGTGATTATGATGATGATAAAATTAATGATAATGATGATGGTAATAATAATGATAATAATTATGATAATGAGGATGATGGTGGTGATGATTATGATGAAAGAGGTGATGGTCGTGATGATGGAGACGGTAATGTTAGTGGTTGTGGTAGCTATGATGATGGTAATGAAGAGGATGATGATGAAGAGAATGAGGATTATTATCACAGTGATGATGATGATGATGGTAATAATAATGATGATAATTATGATAATGAGGATGATAGTGGTGGTGGTGGTAGTGATGATGATGATGATGATGATGATAAAGGTGATGGTTGTGATGATGAAGACGTTGGTAATGTTAGTGGTTGTGGTAGCGATGATGATGGTAATGATGATGATGATGAAGAGAACGAAAATTATTATCATAGCGCTACTGCTTATGAAAATGATAATGATAATAGTGGCAGTGATTATGATGAGAATGATGATGACATTAATGATAATGATAACGGGGATAATAATGATGATATCAATGATAATGATGATGGTGGTGGCGGTGATAGTTATGATGATGATTGACTTTGTGGTAAAAATGATAAAGATAAGATAAGAAAGACAGAGTGACTAATAACGATATCGGATTGAAATCAGGGCTGCAAGCATTCTTGCAACAATAAAATCAAAGAAATGGAGGTGGGCAGGACACCTAGCCAGGAGGTGTGACAACAGATAGACAAACATAGTAACAGACTGGACACCAAGAAACTACACAAGAAGAAGGGAGAGACAGAATAGGAGATGGAGGGATGACTTAACATCACACTGTGGCATTACTTGGCAGAGGACTGCACAAGGAAGAGTGAAATGAAGAATTAGTGAAGAGGCCTTCCTCCTGCAGTGGAGCGAAATAGGTTGAGGGCAAGGCAAGGCAATGGTAATAATGCTCGTAATGAGGATGATGGCGGTGATGATGATGATGGTGATGCTGATAATGATGATGATGGTGATGCTGATAATGATGATGATGATAATGATGACAATGATGATGATGATGATGATGATGATGATGATGATGATGAAAGAGGTGATGATCGTGATGATTAAGACGGTAATGTTTGTGGTTGTGGTAGCGACGATGAAAAGGACTATAATGATGACAATCAGGATGATGGCGGTGCGATGGTGGTCAAGATGGTGGTGCTGCTCATGATGACGATGGTGATGATGATGATGATGATGGTAATTGTGTTAATGATAATGATGATGGAAATGATGACAATGCTGAATACGACGACGACGATAATTATTATTATGATTATGATGAAGATAACGGTAATGATGATGACGATAATGACGATGATGGCGATAATAGCGGTGGTCGTGGCGATGACGATGATGATGGCGATCGTGGTGGCAGTGATGACGATGCCCTATCTAGCATTGATGTGTGTGTTTGTTTGTGTGTGTGTTTGTTTGTTTGTGTGTGTGTGTGTGTGTATGTGTGTGTGTTTGTTGTGTGTGTGTGTGTGTTGTTGTGTGTGTGTGTGTGTGTGTGTGTTTGTTGTGTGTGTTGTTGTTGTTGTGTGTGTTGTTGTTGTGTGTTGTTGTGTTGTGTGTGTGTGTGTGTGTGTGTGTGTGTGTGTGTGTGTGTGTGTGTGTGTGTGTGTGTGTGTGTGTGTGTGTGTGTGTGTGTGTGTGTGTGATGGTGCACCCATGCGTGTATGCGTGTGTATGTGCATGCGTGCATGTGTAAGTGCATGCGTGAATGTGTGTGTGTGTGCTGCGCGCATGCTCAAGTTTCATGTTACAATGAGTCCGGGTTAAGAATACCATTGGGTTTCTAAGTCAGAATAGGGTCAGGGTGAGAGTTGGGGTTATGGTAAGGATTAAAGGTAAATGACATGATTGGGGGTAGTCCTCAACTTTGGCTGAAACTACCCAAGAATCAAATAAACTGTGCAAGGATTCTCCTAAAAAAATCTTATAGTCAAACTTTGACTCATTCTAAAATAACTAATGTCAATATCCCTCGTGGCAGGCAAACCTGTTCTGTGGCTCTCTATGGGTCCTATTT
>JZLH01S0288236.1:0-11894 GCA_001188425.1 Eucidaris tribuloides
CCTTACTCAAAATCAATGATCTTGGTATCATTTTATTGGAAAAAGAATGTCCTAACCAACGAAATAAAAATTACCGACATTTTGCCGATAATGGTGAAGAAATTAGCGATCATACTCGTAGCATTCTTTCTGGGCCACCCTGTATAGTAGGTTATTTCGCATAATGGGGTGTACTTCATTTTTAAAAAATGGGGTTGTAAAAGCCGAGTGCATAAGTGCCCCATATCGTCGTGGCAAAAGTAAGGAGCACATACTAGTATTGCTATTGTTATCATTATCATAACTATCATTATTAACGATATCATCGTTGATATTACTATTATTGCTATCATCACCATCACACCATCTCCATCATCATCACCATCACCAACATCATCATCATCATCATCACCATCACCACCATCATCACCATCACCATCATCATCATCATCACCATCACCACCATCATCACCATCATCATCATCATCATCATCACTATCATCATTATCATCATCCCCATCATCACCATCATTATCTCCATCATCGCCATCATCATTATTTTGTAGTAGCAGTTATCGTATTGTAGTGCCAATTTGTATCATCTCTCACATTACACACCTGAACATGCCATGCACGCTTTTCATTACAATCGACTTTTGATGCATAAATGATTCACAAATTACAACAATCATATTTATACACATTTCTCATTTATTTTGTATAAATTTACATCAATTTCATCCAAATATCTTCCACATTATACTGACAAAAGCGAACAAATGTAACAAATATTCTTAGAATATTTATATCTTGCCCATAGTAGTACATATAGTTTATCAAGAAATATAGCAAATACTTAATCACGAATTTAAATCATTGTCACCACAGGTTTCTGAATGAAATGCAAATATATAATTAGAAACTGCAATAACGGTTTATCAGTCTATTTGTCAAGTTACTGATTCATCTGTAAATACATAAGTTAAAACAAATAATGGCTATTTAGGTTATGGGAATGATCGACTATTTTATTTTCATTCCTTACTTCACTGCTTTATTTTCAGCTCAAATCTCAAACTATCTATATTTTTATTTTGATATTTTAATTCATATATGAAATTGTTAAAGCATAAGTTTAGTTTTGGCAACTGTTTTTATTTGAAAGCCTTTTGCCCAAAGGTCATCTCACACCAATAACAGATTTTGAATGTTTTTTTGTTTTTTTTATTGTTTTTTTTTATCAATTAATGAAAAATCTTGGGGGGGGGGACACCGAGATTTTCAACTATATTTTACAGTATAGCATCCAAAGCGTTAATAAGGTGTTAAGGTTCTCTGAATTATACTCAGCAGAAAGATCAGAGTCTGATCTTTCTGGTTTTGCCAGAAAACTGGCATCCCTGAAAACACAACATTACTGTCTCTCATGCAAAATTGAATCCCCACATACATACATTTCTCAAAATATACACAATTCAGTAATGCATTTCATCATAATTGCACGTTACCTTGTGATTTGTTGGCATGTTACTTTACATTTTTAATCATTTATTTGTACGGCATGTATTTAAAAATGAATACAAGTTAACACTGATTTTATATACTGTCAGTGCATACAGTGTGTCTCAAAAATAATTGTGCAAGTAAAAGGTGCCCCTTTGTAATGAGAAAAACATTTTCGTGACGTTCATGCTTACATCACCATCAAGGGGTATAGTCTTAGCTTTCAAATGCCGTTTGTTCTGTTCTGTTTGCTTGTTTTAATCCTGAGATATGTCAGTTAAATATAAAAAAGGTAAAATCACAAAATGTGCCACTTTTACTAGCAGTCACTAATACATCAGGCCTCTACCTGTAAAAGTGACACAATTGTGATTCCACTGTTTTGTTGTTTACAAAGATATCTCGAGATTAAAACAATGCAAACTGAACAAAACAAACAACATTTGAAAGCTAAGACTCTGCCCTTGATGTTGAGGTAAACATGTGTCACAGCAGTATATTCTTATTGTCAAAAAGGGCAGTTATCACTTGTACAATTTTTTGATAAGTGCTGCAGCATGTCTCAAAAAATTGTGCAAGTAAAAAGCGCCCTCTGTGGCAATTACAAAAATACTCTTGTGACATGATGCTTACATCAACGTCAAGGGCAAAATCTCAGCTTTCAAATGCCACTTGTTTTGTTCAATTTGCTTGTTTTAAATCTCGAGATATCTTGTAAATAACAAAAGGGTGGAATCACAATTGTGTCACTTTTACAATGAACTGCAGTAAAAGTGGCACAATTGTGATTTCACCCTTTCTTATTTAAATAAACATATCTCGAGATTAAAACAAGCAAATTGAACAAAATTAACATTATTTGAAAGCTAAAACTAAGCTCTTGACGTTGATGTAAGCACCATATCACAAGAGTATTTTCTAATTGTCAAAGAGGGCAGTTTTCACTTGCACAGCTTTTTTTTAGATACACTGAACATGTAAACAAATGCATGAAATGACGACATAATTATGAACAATTTGCTTATGATCAATTTGTATTCACTACATCCATGTGCTTCACTTAGTAACCATCTGTTTCAAGGCATCAGATTTACAAAAGATGTAGTGGAAGGATGCACTCACTGATTCCTCCTCAATTCATATCTCATTAAAATAATGACATTAATGATACCCTGGGGTACCAAATAGAAATTCACCATTTTTTGCATTATTATTTTCTCATTGCTGTATTCTGGGTTACTAAATCAATACTAATACTAATGACAGTTATACTTTAGCAAAGGCTGGTGTATAACAAAGATAACACAGAGAAATGCCAGAAACATAGGCCTTCATCATATCCAAAGACTGGTACAGCACTAATAAGCATATCAATACATGTACTACTGTGACTAGATGCAAATTCAGCAATATATACATATCTTTATAACAGAAACATTTTCGTCTTTTTTAGGTATCACTGAGTTGATGCAAGACGAATGACTCAATTTTGACATATATCTTCTTATTTACAGAATAGATAAGGACCTGCTGTTTTTGAGACTTCTATTTTCATATAACAAACAAATTAATATGAAATTATTATGACTGCATGACCCCAAATACAAATTTACCAAAATATACATATATATCTATGTAACACAAATATTTTACATTTTATTTTTCTGATCAATATCACTTGGTGCAGGAGAAAAAAAACCAATGTGAAACATAGTGCGTCTCAAAATGGTCCAATCGCAAAATTATTTTTTTAATATATGAAAATTATACACAACCTAGTTAAGTTGGGTATTGTCATAAAGCTAAAAAAACATACTTTCCAGTGCAATTTATTTCATTTGGTTGTGCCAATCCAGAGATATATTGACTTTTCTGCAATGACGCGAAATCGCATTTGTCCCAGTATACTGTATGTGCCTTACATGTTCATGCAGTTTCTGCATATTGTTTGACAAAGAAAACCCAATGAGAGTGTGAAAAGTATTCTGTAATCGTTCAATTTAGCCGAACGAATAGATTTGTCAGGTTGTGTATTTCTGATTTCCTATTATTTGTAGTACCAAGGGGGTTTGACAAAAGGCCTAAAATGAATGAGATGTACAGATCATCATGATGTCAGTGTGAACGATGTCTGGTAAACAGAAGACATGAACATGTGCAATATCATTTCAATGCCAAGTAAGGGTTATTTTGTTTGATTTTTATTTACTAGATAATCAGAAATAAACATATTGAAGGAAAAAAGGCATTTGTTATTTGTTTTATTATTGATTTTTATAATTCTATTTGTATGAGTTATGAAAGTAACAATATAACCAATTCAGTTGTCATTATGCCCAATACACAAAAGTGGAACAAACATGATTTTGCCTGACTGCTCAAAAGTAATCATATCTTTTGACTTATGAAAGCAAATTAAATGGAACTAGATTTATCAGAAAGAAAATTTATTCTGCTTCAATATGATACCAAATACAAATACCTTTTGAGAAATTACATACCTTAAATATTTTTCTCCCGCTTGGACCATTTTTTTGAGACACACTGTATATCATTTTATTTACAAAATACATAAGGGCCTGCTGTTTTTACAGACTTAAATTTTCATGAATTTTGCAAAGGTACCTAAGTTGATTGCAGAAATCAGATAGCCTGCGTTGCTTGGCAGCAAGATGTCATCTTCTTCCATTTACAGTTTATAAACTATGACATTGTATCAAATTCTAATTCCTTAAATACTTCGTCTTCAATAGGCGTTTTCATATCAGTCCACTGAAAATCCAAGCTCAAGATTTTTTGCGATCACAAATTAGTGTGATAATTCATTTTCTATCATATCAGCTACAAGAGAATTAGCCTGAATTTTGTTTTTTTGTGGTCAAGTTAATTCGATAGGTGAGCATGAATAGACAGTGTCGGTGTAGCTCCCCTTTAAAATATTACACACACAACACGTTTCCCTCACGTCACAAAGCACTAGACCTGATGGGATGTATCGCCCTAATGTTTTGAAGCGAATACACATTATCAAAAAAGAGTGCACTAGGTCACCAAATTATCATGCTATTTTGAGAATTTTCCTTAATCTTGCTATGAAAAGTTTGACTTGAGAAATTTTCTCAATCAGAGCTTCCACATCAGCCTGCTAATTTGAATTCACATTATCAAATAGCATGCTATCTTGTGATTGGATTAATTTCCAAAATCAAAAATAGCATGTTATTTGAAAACATCAGGCTGCCTACTCTAATATTATTTCTTATCAATTGTGTCAAAAATATACTTTCTCTGAATGACTCATACATCAACACTTGGCACTTAATGCTATAGGTGCCTAGATATCTTTTACCCAAGTTTTCAACAAACAAACAGTTCTAAACAAAAACAAATAAAACATATCACACATGATTCTCATACAAAATAGTCTATATATTCTGTAATCATATCTGTACTCTTAGCTATTTGGTTCAATGTTTGATGGTGGCAAGTCATCTATCGAGAGTAATATTGAGAAAAACAAACTCGCCCAGTACAGATCTCCCAAAAGGGGGGCTTGAGAAAGGTTACCTGTTCACTACAATCTAGTTAATAATCCGAGAGTCCAATCTGGGTTGACATTTATTTTCAAAATCATAAGTAGAAAACCAGACTTGTTTTATTGCGTCCATACGTAGTATGGAAGACACGTCACCAGAAAACCTTCGGACTTGTCGAAGCCAAGACATTACTTCTCACACATAATATCAAATGTACAATATGAGCAAACATGTTCCGCCCAGGGTTTATAAGTTGGTACATATGAGCGTATAACGCGACACCCCAAAACGCAGCCTGACAAGTCACAGGAAAAGGGGGGATTCTACCGATCAGTGATGTTTCATTTTGCAGCAAAGTGGCCATGACTTTGTCAAGCAAAGTTGGGCGATATGATTATTCATACATGTACATTCAATGGCAATTTTATTTATGATAAACTTACAGGAATTGTTATCGCACAGCGTAGGAAATACACTGGGGCTGAGGGCGATCAAGGAGCTTAAGCTCTTTGGGGCGATTTAGCCCCCAAAACTAACAAAATAGCCCCAGAAAATCACAAAGCAGCCCCCAAGTTTCCTCATAGGGTTCAATGTATACCATAATAAAACCACTAAATCAGGCTTGAAAGTAGCCCCGCAAAATAAAATTTTATTTCCTGCCCTGCTATCGCACCAGATACATAGACACACTCAGCATTCAAAAAAGTAATTAAAGAAATGTGAATTGATTATTTAACTGTTTGGCTACGGGAACTGAACGTGTCCTGTGTTAACTCTAGGAGATTTACAGATTTCCAGAGGCAACGGGTTAATTGGATCTACTGCACATACGAGTTGTCGTAGATGGCGCTTTTTCCACCCACTGCGCATGTGTCTCCAGCGATCTGGGACTTCTTAACTTGCTGTTTCCATCAAGATATAGCAGGGTGAAATGAAAAAACTCGGAAAATATTCACTATTCATATTTTACGAGGAATAAATTGCAAGAACGATGCTACTCTTACACATCCTGTAAAATAATCAAGCAATAAGTAAAGATTTGTGTAGGTTTTGGAAAATCATGAATTTAAGGGGCATTGCAAAGCGTTGCCTTTGCGAGATGGAAACGACATTGTCAAAACCGTATCAAGACAACTCTCCCCGGAAAGACAACTCCCCGGGGATGACTCCCACCTGATAACTCCCCCAGAGGATAGTTCCCCTGCAGGACCACTATCCCCGAGGACAACTCTTCTACAGGATGGCTCACCTGAGGACAACTCCCCCCTAGGACAACTCAACTAGGACAACTCCCCTGAGGGAAAAAAAAAACATTTTTTAAAGCTGGAACCATGCTAAACTGCTCCTGGGGAGTTGTCCTCAAAAGGATCTGTCCTCTGGGGGAGTTGTCCTTCAGGGGAGTTGTCGGGTGGGAGTCATCCCCAGGGAAGTAAACCTCTGCAGGAGTAGACCCAGAACCTGTTTAAAGCCATTGGCTAACATTTGCCACAGTTAAAAAAAAATCTGAGCTACATGAATTGCAATGCTACCAGTGTCTTTGATAAGGTCTAAAAATGAAGCCCTGAAAAAATTGTATTTCAAAATGATGATTTAGTGCTTTAAAAAAGTGAAAATCGCAAGTTGACAGCATTCACCTGCCCATTTCCTCCCATAGACTTTAATAGTTTTGTTAATACTGCGTGTAGATCTAGGCTATTTTTTACTCGCCCCCGAGTATTAATTGTTTATTCATTCATATTTTGCCAGTGGCAGCATAAATTCCAAAACTCTTGTATTCTAGGGTGTTTATTTGTCCATTCAAACACTACTGTATAGCTCAGATATCAACGTTTGACAATTTTTTTAAACTGAAGCTCCACAATGTTAGCCTATCACTTTAAATGTCTATTCTGCATACATGTATGTGTATTAGGTGGAAAAAAGAATCAGCTGCGACCAAGCATAGCAACTGTGGTAGATTCAATTCTTTCAGCACCACACTCTGAAAATCATCTGCAAAAATCTAAACAGTACTTTTGTTGTTGTTGCTGCTGCTGCAATGAATTGACTCTTACAGGATTAAGTTGTAGACTGGTGAGTCTTGATAAGTACCAGCTTCACAGTTCATTTCACTATTTCCAAGAAGTTTCCTTGATCAAGGAAGAGTCCGTCTATATTTTTTTCTGTCGATGAAGTTTTGGTTTCTGCATCACTGGAGACTTCAAGTGAAGGCGGCCTCTTCCACTTTGCAGTGGGTTAGGACTTCCCATTATACGGAATCACTGCTATGATGACGATGGCAACCAGTAGAAGTATAATGACGATAAAAAATGCTGCAAAGAGGAAAGAAGGAAAATGCAAATTAATGAACCACTAAAGTATGGCCAGAAACTTCTTTTTTTTTGGAAAAGGGGGGGGGGGTTCATTGTTTATCACACATACTATACTCTTATACCTGTACAGTCAAACCTGTTGTAAAATTTAAAAAAAGTAAATAAATAAATAACAACAATAATAATATTAATAATAATAATAATAATAATAATAGTAATAATAATGATAAGTTCTTGGAGACGCATAATACCATAAACATAGTCTCTATGTGTGTGAATGTAAAAACTGATTATGTGAGATTTTGAAAAAAACAACTAATAATTATAAAACAGGTACATCTTTAGCACTGATTTGAATTTATCGAAGTCGGTCATTGATCTAATGCTTTGGGGGAGGTTATTCCATAATTTTGGTGCAGTATTTGCAAAAGCTCTATCACCGAATGTCTTAGCTTTTACACGTATTTCAGTGAGAAATTTTTTTGACTGAGAACGAAGATTATGACTAGGCTGGTATTGTTTGATGAGTTCAGTAAGACAGAAAGGGGTATGTCCATGAAGGCATTTGAATACAAGAGTGAGGATTCTAAATTGAACACGAGCCCTTATCGGAAGCCAGTGGATACTACGAAGGATCGGAGTCATGTGTTCAAATTTCCTTTGGCTTGTCAAAAGCCTTGCCGCTGAATGTTGCACACATTGGTGTGTGCGATCTTGAATTTAAATAATCTTGAATTTTACAGGTCTCAAGAAATTTATGTAAAATTGGTGATGTGACATTTATTCCGGTGCCAGTTGATCAAATGACAGTATATCCAAAAAAAAGTGTAAGGTTTAGGGTTCCAATTTAGGGTTTGGGACAGCGTAGGAAATATACTGGGCTGAGGGCAATTTAGCCCCCCAAATTAACAAAATAGCCTCAGAAAATCACAAAACAGCCCTCAAGATTCCTAATGGGGTTCAATGTATAACATACTACATTCACTAATTCGGGCTTGAAAGTAGCCCCGAAAAATAAAATTTTATTTCCTGCCCTGGTTTGGGAGACAGCATAGGCTTAGGATTAACCCTATTTTAACTGGGCTATTTCAGACCGGGTTTTTACTGGGGGGGGGGGGGGTCAATTTGACCCCTCCTTCAGGTCTTGGCGCCGATCGCCGCAAAAATTTGCATGCGCATAGAGCCGGAGGTAAACTACACGACTGTATAGTAAAATTTTCCAAAAATTTATTTTTTCTATTTTTTAAGTATTTAATTATGCAAATAAGTGCATATTATGTTTTCGCCTATAACTCACTGACAATAGCTAGTAGAATACTGATTTTTGGTGAAAATATTCATTCTGACATTTCTCACAATTATCTACAAAAAAATTTGCCGAATTGGAATTAATTTCTTATGTATCTTATTGTTTTGTGAATTTCGTATGTATTTCCTTGTTTTTTCGACCTTTTGTTTTCTATTGTTTTTTCGGTGTAATTTGTTGGGGACACTTTTGCGATCATAAACAGCATAAAATTCATTCATTTCAACCAATAAAAGCAAAAATAATCATACATTTATGATTTTTGGCTGAAAACACAATTTCCATTGATTTTGTACACGAAATCATGTTTTTGAGCAATTTTGGGGTTGACATGCATGTATAAAAAGTCAAGCAGCGTCGTAACGGTATGTCCAATTTTCGCGAAAACGGTCTCAAAAGATGCGCAAGACTTGAAAGCAAAAAGTCAGAGAGCGACGCGGTAAAAAAAATTTGCACGGCAGCATGGTCACGAAATTTGTCGAGGGGGGGTCAAATTGACCCCCCCCCCCCAGTAAAAAGACAAGGATTAAAGACAAGGTAAGAGTTGGGGCTAGGGGAAGGATTAGGTTTAGAGCTAGCAGTAATTATTGGCTCAATTGCCACTGGCATAAATAAACCATTAACAGCTAACACACTCAGCTTTGTCATTCTAACAATGCAAACTAATTGGAGGTTACAAACTGTTTCTTCATAAAGCCAATACTTTTGGGGTGTTTAGGACAATACTTCAAATATACTGCAGTAATAAATATCTTTCTTTTAAAACACAAACTAATGTGACAGAGCAGGGGGACAGAATTAAGTCAGTTTTGTATAATTATCACTAGGTTTTCAAGAAAAAAATAATAACAATTAAAAAGTAGACGTCGCTTGAACTTACAACAATCCTTGGCTTTCTCGCTGACTTTCCTGACATGCTTAGTCTCCTTAATAAGCCTCTCGTCCGTCTTGCCAACGTGAGTCGTAATATCATCAATGATTTCTGTGAGAGACATAGAAAACAAGAACAAGAGAAAGTTAGTGGAGTTCCTGTGTAATAGACAGAATACAAGGGAACACATGAAAAGTTTGGGTCTGGAAAAAATTGTGGTGAAAGTGGTCAAGAGAAATGGGTAGAGATGGTTGGGTGATGAATTGAGGACGGGAAGATGAAGAGCTTGGAAGTAGATGGCAAAAGAGGAACAGGAGGACCAAGGACTGCATGGAAAGAAATGGTGAGGGGGGAAAGTGGTAGGGTTGGGATAAAAGAGGAGGATGCCCAAGACGAGATAGTGGAAGGAGGGAGTGTCATCATGGAGCGAAAGTCAGTGACAACTCATAGGAGGAAAGATACTGGCTTTATTCAAAGATGGTGATGGTAATGACTACAATATTTAGGCATTTTCATGATTTTCTTCTTCAGAATTATTTCCAAGTTGAATCCATGTAATCAGTGAGGCTTTATTTTCTCACACATAATTCTGAAGAGAAACTGGAAGAAAGAGGATATAATTACCACTGCAGTTGCAATTTCTGATCCACACTACAACATCTTACTTTAAATTGGATTTCAGAATATGAGTGTATACTTATACCCACCTTTAAATCAGTAGCAATATCATAAAGGCATCACTGCTTTATAGCTCAAAATCTTAATCAGATTGATTTTTCCTATACATGTACACATTACATACATCTAAGCTCCTGCACATGCAATGTATACTACAAATTATCGGAACATAGACATTTACACAAAATAATAATATCACTAACAATCAACAAAAATTTTGTAATTATTGCTAATGAAGTTTCAAATCATGGCAGTAACAATTAGTCTAATTACTAATAATAAATAACAATTAGTAACAAATAAGTATCAATTAGCATTTGCCTTACTAAGAAATGCATACTGTATTTCTAATGATTACGATTACCATTGGGGCTGTTTGTTGATACTAATTATTTTGTGTAATATATCCATATATATGTTCTGCTTAGAACATAATTATGCGCATAACAAATAACAATTCTCCTGACGATGACCAGCATTTTAACTGGATAGTAGAGTTTTCCATTACACATGGTTGCACCCATCTTTGATTGAAATAAGAGTAAAGTTTTCCCAAAGCATTACATTGTATACTGTAGGTTCCTTTAAAAGACATTGGGTCTTGACAGCAATTTCTTTAACTTATTAACACATACATGACATCATACAAATTACATTTATAATTAGATGTATATTAACCAGTGTTGGGTGTCTCGAGACACGTCTCGGTCTCGAGACATGTCTCGAGACAGTATTTGGGTGTCTCGTGTCTCGTCTCGGTCTCGGATGCTAATTGTCTCGGTCTCGTCTCGGTCTCGACCCGAATTGTCTCGGTCTCGTGCCGAGACATTGACAAGACACTAAAAAACAGCTCAATTTTGATGAGTCACTCTGAGATTCTCACTGCTCTCTGCCTGACATACAGCATAAAATGCACTAAATACAGGATTGAAGAACAAAGAGTAGAGATAAAGAGTCGGATACCTTGAAATACAGTCGGTACATTTGTCCTTTTAGTGAACAAAGGTACCAAACTTAACGCACAAAACTATCATTACAAGGTGTACACCATGCGCGTGTATGGACTGTTGATCTCAGAATACTCTAAACAAGCATTCGAGTCTGAAAAGATACCCTTTAAAAGTAAACCTGTTGAATACCCTAAAAAAGTATTCAAGTCTGAAAAGATACCCTTTTAAAGTAAACAGTCTGTTGAATACCCTACACAAGTATTCAAGTCTGAAAAGATACCCATTTAAAGTAAATCTTCTGTTAAAAGTATACCCTTTTTCATGATTTTGATACCCTTTTCACTGTACGCACACGCATCGTCCGGCTGTAAAAAAACCAACAACCCATTTTACGCGTTTTTTTTCACACGCACAGGGTGTACACCTTGTATTGATCATAGTGCGCCCCCCCCCCCCAGGTTTTGTTTATTTACTTGTTCTATGTCAAAGAAGAAGAAAAAGAAAATACAAAAATTTAAGGTCATCTCCGCCACAAAATGAATTTTGGAAACTCTGGAAAATATCATGTGTGTGTGTGTGTGTGTGTGTGTGTGTGTGTGTGTGTGTGTGTGTGTGTGTGTGTGTGTGTGTGTGTGTGTGTGTGTGTGTGTGTGTGTGTGTGTGTGTGTGTGTGTCTGTTATCAGCTGTGTGTGTATGTGTGTGTGGAGGGGGGGGGGCGTGAGGGACTTGAGGTACCAGTCCCCATTACCCCTATTTTA
>JZLH01S0288261.1:0-10976 GCA_001188425.1 Eucidaris tribuloides
GATACATTATTACTATTGATTGTTTTTTTTTAATTTGTTATTTTTCATATTTACATTTTACTTTTCATGTTTTTTTAACTTAATTCTTTTTTTAATTTTTTTTGATAGTTTACATGTGTATTCAACAATTATTTACTATACATGTGGTTAGAGATACTATGTAGCAGTTTCATGTTTATCAAGAATACTAACATTAAGAGCAATTTAAAGCCCAAATCTGCCCAAGTAAGTAATTTTAGGTAAATGATAAAAAATGAAATTCTTATGGATAGATAGTATATGGTTTTTAGATCATCCATCATCTGTAGAACCTATAATGATCTATCAAAAGCCTGAAATTGCACCTTTGAATACTTTTCTCCCCATTTTTTTGAGAAAATACTAAAGAATGTCAAAATCTCTTGGGGGGGGGGGTACCACCACAAAGATTTCTGTCGAGTAAGATAACTGTAAAGCTAGAACTCTCGCTTTTAATTAGAGAAATCATCAGCGAATTTGTCACTTGATAAAACAATTTTCAGCACTATTGTGCTATTGTCTGGGCTGTCGTTGGGTGAACAGTAGAAAAAATGCCTGTGCAAAGACTGACGAAAAAATTATTGTCTGATCGAGGTTTTCCGAATTAACTATATAACGTTGTGCTAAGGAAAAATGAAAATATGGAACATTGGGAAGCAACATGTAGTTACACATCAGCAATCTATCAAAGTGCAAACATCTCATACAATGAGACTAATCTCATGACATTATGATGCAAATTGGCAAAAGTAAATACCAAAAATGTCAACAAATTTGGCCACAGCAATCAATGATGAACAACGAATTAACGAAACATAAAAAATGCAATACTGTGTTAAAAGCCATACTGTAATCAAAATTCTGTGACATTTTAATTCAATTCTTCGAGTCCAATATGTAACTACTCTTCAGTGCAGGACCTAACAATAAACCATTATCTGAGCAATCTAATATCTCAAAAGATGCATTGTAATAATTGTTTCGAGCATATGTGCAGTTATACACTGTATATAGCTCTCACTGATCTAATTTAAATTAGTGTGCATTTTTTTTCATGCCAGCTGTGTTATAGCGCGAGTTACGACCAAACGGAGAGCCTTTACATAAAATCCAATTCGTACCAAGTTCCTGTATATTTGAAATACTGATCATTACATGAAGTTCATCAACGGTCTAAAATATCCCCCTATTTTTTCAACTCTTAACGTAATCAACGAAGCAAATATGTTAAAATGCATTTCAAAAGTAACATAGAAACCAGTTCCTAATAAATTAGTGCAATTGTCAATTACGATTTGACTGATCTGCCATTGTTTATGTAATTCAATTAGTTTGTTCTATCTTTTAATAGTGTAAGTTTAATTATTTCCAATCACTGTATGTCTTGTTTTTCTTTTTGTTTGTAGATGTTGGTGTTTTGTGTTATGGCTGGCACTTATATGTGTGGTTAGTCTTACTTTAATTTGGTTAAGTCTATCATAGGGACTTTTGTATACTGTCTGTGGCTGCTTATTTTAGTTTTTATTTAAAATGCACTGCTCTCTTTTGTTAATCTGATGCTTTATAATTTATTAGTTTGATGTCTTTCTAAATTTATCAATGTTTCATAATGAATACATAGATTTATTACGCTGAAGAAAAATTAAAATTGAATGTAACACTTGAGTTAGCATACATTGTCGTACATCTATATGCAAATTACACTCACCACCGTACATGTACACAGCATACTGCTTATAGTACTTATAGTCTTTTATCAACCATAGTCTGCTGTTATCAAATACAGAACAGCGCATTGCAGAGCTACATTATCATTGACGAGATTACAGTTGTCTATAAAATACTATTTGCAGGGCTTTTAATAGAGCAGTGTGAGTCGTGTGTAATGATGTTGAACTTCTGTGTCTTGTAACATGCCAGTTCGAATCAGAGTTATATGAGAAGCAATTGAGAGGCAGCGAGAAACATGGCTGGATCTCAGGGTCAGTAATAGGTAAGACACCCTCTATACCTAGATTCGAAGGTGCATATTAATTTGGCGATGTGTGCATCGTCCATCCAATATAAGGTAGGGACTTGCTTGATCAGCTCAGCAAAGGTAGTCAGCATTATTATATCAACTCTGTGCAGAGTTCATGCTGAGAGTCATTGCAGTAGTCTCTTGGTCTGCTCTTTTGACTTTACAAACTCTACAGGGAGGAAAAAATGATATTAAAAATAAAGTTTTTGGGGGAAAAAACCTTTGTAATCAGGTAACCACTGGGCAAAACATCAAAAAATTGACAGTGAATATGATTACAAATTTATATTTAATTTCCTGGAAATATCTATTAAGTTAGCAAAGAAAACAGTATTAGTCATTCTTTAGTTTCGTCGTTTGTGGATCAGCAGTATTTTAGCTTCATCTATCTTATTCTCAAATTAGAAATCTTTTTTTTTAGCAAAAATGTCCAAGTAATGCTTTTATTCCCATATAATGCACAGCACACCCACAATGACATCAGTCAATTGTTAAAATGTAGGTGTAGGGTATAGATAAACATAATTTTAAATGTAAAACAGATTTATTCATTGCGTTGTGGTACCGTATTTATCATGTCAAAATATTTTGAACTGAACACACCAGGTGATAATATTTTGATAATTAAGACAAGTTTCATTGTTTAATATTTAACAAGAAATTATATATCCTTACCTTCCCGTTCCACCATACAGGATGCCTGAGTGTAATTTTGTGTCTTCATAGATAAGTAAGTACCATGTTTTGGTATAAAGCAACTAATTTTTATTAGAGTCTATTATTAGTTTTTAAAATAGAGTGTGACTTAATTGAGTTTATTTCAATTGATGAGTCTAAAAATATTATTGACAATTCTATTGTGAGTCATGAAATTCCTGTAAAGATAAATGTACATGTACTCGAAGGCCCTAAATGTGGAGAAAGCTTGTAATACCAGACAAGTGCATGAGTCATAATAATATAAGGTGTAAGTACAATAAGAACAGAAGTAGACAGAAACTTTCAAGTAAGATTCTCCAAATTTATCAAAGGCAATAGTACATGTAGCAAGGTATGATTGTTCCAACCCAAGGAGGTTACTCAGCATACGCGAGCCTAGTACCTCCTTGTTCACACAGCACAGGTTTGTTAGCATTGTTATAATGTTTTAAAAAATAGGCAAAATTCAGTGAAATAACTGAATACCAAATTGGTATAGAATATGGTAGCATTATGGTGATTTGGTATTGCTATAACCTTCAGGGATAATCTAAATAGTTCCTGTATAAAGTCAGATTGACTTGAGTTTCAAAACAAGGAGAATTAAGCATTGATGACCTCACTGCAGGCCAGCAAGAGCTGTTTTGAATTGACCACCTGCCACCAACACCACTGATGATCTCCTCGTCTGAATGTTGAGACCAACACCCCTTTTACATTCATCGCCTATGTTTGCTCACTTCCTTAGATCCTAAAATGAGTGACAGGATTTATAAGTTACAACCGAGTACAAGTTATAGTACCTGGTGATCCATGAAATTCAACTATTTTATGCCTCGCCCCGAAAAGGAGCCGGAAGGGCAATTATGTTATTCGTGGTTGTCCGGTTGCCGAGGCGTTACTATAGAATACATTACATTATACGCCGTAACTCCAAGTTAGTGAACGTTCACACAGAGTTTACTTCTCTTGTTGAATACATAGATTTTAGCTGTCAGTAATAGGTACCGCGAGGGATTTTGATGCTACTGTGGACCGCAGGGTTAAGACCACATAGCAAGGAATGAAATTGATTAGAATTTTGGGACAAACACTCAATTCAAGGGTCAAAGGTCTCATGAACTGTTGTTCCTCAAACATGCTGAATTTTCTGCCTATAAGGTTCAGTAAAACGAGTGCTACAGTGTTGATGTAATTTGGCGTTAGGTTCAAAACCAAAAAAAAGAACAAAATTATAAGTGGAGATAGAAAGGCACGAGAGAAGATCAGATGGTCACAAGGGTTCGAAGGCTACAAAGAAGTCAATGACTTATGTGTCTAAACCTATTGAACCTTACAGTTTAGGAAGTTCTAACTTTGATCCAATAATTAGAAGTTTTTTGTTAGCGATCTACATAGTGGGCAGCTGGGCGGAGGGCATACCAGATCGAACAGATATTTCTACATGTCCAAGGCATAACACTTTTCGTCATGTTTTTTCTAATTGGCCTCCGCAACGAGGTTTGCCCGGCGATGGCATTATGCTTTTCGGGTTGTCCGTCGTGTTATTGCAACCCCCAGCACTATTTAACTATGGAGCGAATACTAGATAATTCAGATATACTAAATGTTGGGGACTAGGGGTACACCGTCTGAATAAAAATAACGTGAATATTTAGATCCAGTTAGCTGTGTACAGCCGTTAATTCCGTTAGCAATATCCGTTTCCGTTCATAAAATCCGAGTAGAAAAGGTTTCTGAAATACTTTTAACCGATGTTTTGAATATCGATTAACCTCTTAATTGATGCCTTCCCTCACGCTTTTGCCCCAATATTTACTGGGACGGCCTCCCGCGGCTGCGAATATTGAAGAACCCCTGATCGGAATTATTAGTGGCTAACTAAGGAACCAAAAGTAATGTACTGATTTTATACTCCCGACTGGTATTTACCCGAGGCTCAATAATGATAACGCCGATTTCCACGCAAACTTGGTTTGAGAGATATTCACGCTGCAGCACACGAGAGTCAACCACTGTCAAAGGTCCAGGCAACATTTGTCATAGGGCCAAGTAAGTAACAGTTAACTTACTAGATATCCGAGCTCGTGCAATTGTTAGCCGCATAGGCGTAGTATGGAGTAAAATGCTATACTACCCCAGTCATATAAGATTTAGGCTAGGGCTCAGGGGCATTGTTTGGAACCCCTCATCAACAATGTGGGACACCCTGGCCGGTCATTCACGAGCACATGGCAGAAATCACCCCCTGCACCTCATTGATACCAATGCTTGAACTAAACTTTATGAAGGCAATAAACTGAGGACCAGCTTTTGTAGCAATACGTAAATTTGTTATTCAAAAATTAAGTGCTTGTCATCAAAGAAGCAGTCACCGCCGCGATCCTAAAGCACCGGTCTTAACTATCGACTTTCCAAAGCGGGCCACAGGGCCAACATGTGGTAGTGTCGAGAGCGAATTATTTAACTTGAAGAAGCCTGAGTGATTTTTTCTCTCTAAAATTTGATTTTTTAGATATTCACGTCTGTATTTTTGTGTCCTCGAGTTGTGCCTGGTTTCTAATCTGTCCATTTGTAAATTTTCATATGTGTGCTATGAACAGGTACATACTCACATAGCTAATGATGGCCCAAGCCCTATATGGAATTGAAATACAATACTCCGCTCCATTTATCAATTAAATGCAATGCAACTAAGTGAAAAAGGTCCAGTAGAAGAGTCGCAATGTGAAATGCGGTCTATCATTCACCCTCCTGGCCTATAACAATCACTATAGTTCTGATGTTGTTTACCCTCATTTAGTAAAAAATGATAATCATTCATACACAAAAACAATCAAAATAACATGTTTTGCTTTAAATAAACGGTCACATGCATGTTTTTATCGCTGTTGTCCATTGTAGATCTAATGAGTACTCAATATAAAATTTATAATATCCATAACCTGTAAGGAGGGAGCTAATACTGAAACTTGTCAATAAAACTCAGCACGAGCCCAAGCTTGAATGTCACATCGTAACCTATGGGTCCAAAGCGTAACTCATAAAAGTCCGTCACAAACGTAGCCCCAAAAAATTATACACGCAAACCATGAATAGACATTTATGGAGAGTCTCAAATGTAAAGGTCAAGAGGTCACCGGGGCGGCCTATAAATATGTCTGATTTCGGCTTGTTACCGGCCCTACAGGGAGGCGCCGCGAATCGACTTGGAAGAGCGGTCTGGTCGGATTGTTCAAATCGTAATCTTGAGTGAAAGTAAATGCATTCATAAGGCACACGGATAAAACTGATTAGGATTTGGGACCGCTGAAGGTCAAAGGTCAAAAAAGGTCAGCCAGCGCCTGAAAAAAAAGTCCATTGTCTGATTTGGTGCTCCCGGTGTGATACCTGGATACACCGGAAAACTTGAGAACGGTCCAGCCTCAGCAATTTTCATGGTAACTTGTGTGAAGCATGTCATATTGTGCACGGCCACCAATGAATCTGATTAGATTTGGAGTTCTAAAGTTCAAAAGGTCAAAGGTCACCCGGCCCTTAAATATGTTGATTTGGGCTCGTTACCTACCCACGATAACTTGAGATCAGCGGCTGGTCAAGGTGAGAGTATGTATTGATGAAGGCACCAATGAACTGATTAGATTTATGGAGCTGAAAGGTCAAAGTCAAGAGGTCACGGGCCTAATATATGTCTGATTGGCGTCGTTACCGCCCGCGATAAACGGTTTGAGAACGGCCCTGTTGAACTTTTCATGTAACTTGAGGTGAAGTGTGTAAAAATTTATAGACGCATCAATAAACTGATTAGATTTGTGGACACTGCAAAAGGTCAATAGGTCCAAAGGTCAGCCGGCCCATAAAAATATGCTCTGATTTTGGCTCCGTTACCATGGATAACTTGAGAACTTGCCAGTCAGAAATGTTTAACTTGTACTTGGGTGAAGTATGTAATTATGAGGCAGCCAAATGAAACTGATAGATTTGAGGACGCTCAAACGCTGCAACCCGGCCGTAAATATGTACTGATTGGCTCATTACTGTGATAACTTGAGTATTGACTGGTCCGATTTTGAGTGTAATTTGGGGAGAAGTATCTTAATATAAAGGCACCAATTATACTGAGTCGATTTGTGAGTTGAGAAGGTCAGAGATCAAAGTCACAGCACAAGGCCTCATGTCAGAATTGAGCTTAAATTGTCACGAAATTAATGAACTGCTTAAACTTGTGATTTACTGTAACTTGGTCAGGTCACCATGGGGCTAGTCTTTCCATAGCTAATTGGTGCCTTGCTACCATGGTAGCTGGAAGGCTTTCAAGATTCCATCAATTGGATGGGAGTAGCGGACCTGCTGGAGGCTACCCATCGAGCTGCGCGGCAGTCGAAACTGCTCTAGGTTTTAGATTTAATCATCTTACACGTCACCTGTAGTCTCACTAGTTTGGACTGGTATGTATTCTGAAACTCAATTTGACAAATTGAATGACAGAGACGCCGTTTACAGTGGGGCCGATGCCCGCGCCCGAGAGCCCGGGGCACGACGCCTCACTGTCAAACTGCCGAGAAAGGGCCAATTGCGGGGCCAAAAGACGGCCGCAGCATTGGCCAACCTCAGGAGGTAGTCCTGCGCTGGGCCGAGCCAGGGGCTCGGCCCGGCCTTTTCTCAACTGTAAAACGCATCTCAGGGGCCAAGATGACGGGGCATGCACGCTTCGCGTCTGTGACCCAGACCCGGCACCATCCCCCTAATAAGTCGTTTTGTTTACATGCGATAGCGCTCATCTACGACAAAATATGAAAGGTTGAAGTTATATCGCAGGGCCGAGCCCGGCACTCGTAAACGCACATGAATTCGAGGGCCGAATTACCGCAATTAAAGCCGGCTCAGCCCTGGGCCGGCCGGGCTCGGCCACGGCCTGCACTGTAAACGGCGGTCCAGGTCTCCACTCTCCACATCTAAATACAGACTAACTTATTTTTTTTTTTTTTTACTGGCCCGGAGATACATGTAGGCCTAAAGAAAGAAAAACAGTAAAAAAAAGATTGTGGAGCATAAATACAATTCATGCATGTTGCACCAGCATATCAAAGCACAAACAAAGCTATTGAGCGATCGACTTGGAATGTTCTCAATTCTGAAGTGATTGTCTTTCCTATGTCTCTTTTCTCCGATATATCAATGTCTTTTAATTTTTATTGGGTCCAAAATTGTTGAACGGACGCAAAACCTACTCCTGCTGGTGTGAAAAGGGGTGCAGTGACTGCTGCTATCAGAGTGGCCAGGCATACTTATGTAATAAATCAGCCCAGTCCCCTATCTAATCATCTGACAGTGTGATTATCATTTCTCTTTATTTTTACAGTATCATTAGGATTTCAAACTTTTTAAGTAGTGCATAGAATCTGTGCTGGTTTTCAGGTGTAAATTGTGCAGGCATAGTTTTTTATGCTGTGGTGTTGTGTGTGTGTGTTGTTTGTCGTGTGTGTGTGTGTGTAGTGTGGTTTTCATGGAAAAATGACCCTCAATGGTGTTGTAGTTTTTATATGGGGCATGGAAAAAGACATATGGAAGGGTTACACTTTACAAAACAGGTCAGCACAGTTCTGTGGTTTTTCCAACAAAGAGGCATCGAAGGCCCGGTAATGGGGGGGGGGGGGTTGGGGGTCGACCCCTAGGCACCAAACTGCTTTTGCCCATATTTGATCCAAAATATTGAGATTCATGGCATTAAAGTTTTGAAATGATGAAATGGATAAGTCATTTGAAATCGGCTATTGGTGTAGTTGTATTTAGTAAACAGTAGTCTATAGTTTCAAATACACGGATATGAGCTTTCACACAAGCTACATTGTAATTTGAAATTTGAGTAGCAAGTCGCAATCATAAGCAAAAGATGCTTGAGCATTTCTACAATTGTGCTGTGTGAAGTTTCTTGACCCTTGTAAACTTTGATCAACAAGTATCTCAGTTTTACACCAGATAATACACAAATCAGGTCGACGCAAGGTCAGAATATTTAATGGCTGTGTAAATTTCAAATTCCGTGTTGTTTACTAACTATTGCATCTGCTTTGAATATTTGATCGAGTGCTTATTTCATAAAAGCTGTCATTTCAGCCAACGAAGGCTTCTTGTGAAAGGACTGGGTGAAACATTTATGCGAATAATTACACTTAGTTAATAATTCATTTGGGGATGGAGGTCTCAAATTCCATACATCGAAAGTTATACATTTACCTGTAGCACCAATCATCTTAACATCAATCTGCATTTTTCTGTAAATTTGTCTTGAAATCTCTTCTTTAATCTGGCATGTAGGGAAGCAATGTGTAAGAACATAATATCTTAATTGTATCAATCTGCCATTCTGACTGTCAAGATCAATGACAGCAATATGATAAATCATGTTGGCTTGAGTGCAGCCTAATTAGAAAAAGACTTTCATTTCAAGGGAGAGTATGACCAAGCTCCTTGGTATGACCAATAAATACATGCTTGACCCGCCCGGAGCAAGAACTGGGCTCTTTTCATTTCAAAGCATGTAGGACTATCTTACATCTAGTTTCATTCAGGCCGCAGGAACAATTGACACTAGGGTTAGCACGACTAAGTCGCAGAAAAAAGATCGTCGCGAATTCTACACGGAGTCGCGACTCCGACTATCGGAACGCAATAGTCGACTTTTTATCACATGTTAATTTGTATTCAAAACTGAGTCAAAAGACGTAAAAATTGAACAGAACTACCAATCATTTATCTACCGTTCTGTGGCAGAAATGAATCTCCTATCTCTCTTCGATCGCAAATCAAACAGAGCTGTCAAAATGTACTTGGATCAGCCTATAATCGTGCAATGCTATATGTTGCTGTATACATGTATACGTGCGACTCCGACTGCGACACCCATGCACCCCACACCACCAATCTTGAACACAATGACGTTGAACACCGATAGCCGACTAATAGTCGGAGTCGCGACTATTGGTGGGCGACTAGTCGACTCTCTAAAATGCTGAAGTCGTGCAACACTAATTAACACCAATCCAGAATGCATGCTACTGTTGAGTTGTGACAAATGGCTGTGTTCACACGTGTATACTGTACTCTGTAAGCATTGTAAGAGCATTTGTGTGAATGTAGCTAAGAGTATAAAAGAGAATATTAGTGTAGGCTTGGTTCCAAACCATGCAACTTTTTCTACCCCCAGAGTACTAGTCTGCTCACTCTCTGACTTTTTCTACCTCCAGAGTGAGTACACTCACTCTGCCCATGCTTTGGGACCTCACAACACTAGTTTTAGTTCAAGGCAGTTAATTGACGATATTAATTTCTATAGAAGCCAGACTACTGTCAGTCATGGTTAAACCATGGACCCTACTGGTCCATGATTTATCACGTGTAGACAATATGCTGCCCTCTAGAGTTGAGATAATTGTGAAGATTGTCAAGCAGTTTCGTTAGACCCAATCCATATTGACATTGATATTGACATAATTATCCAATTGGAAATTTGATTTTCACTGGTTTTCAAAGATACAGTACAAACAAAATATCATTTCAGAAACTTGACATTAAAGACATGACATATAAACAAACGAGAAGAAGGAAGAAATTAATTATCTCATTATTATGTAGTAATAACAGTTTACACATTGCCAATATATAAATTTCATTTTCATAGCGATAAATTAGTATTACATGTATTTAGGCCTATTTCATTTCCCCCCTGCTTGATAGCATTATTTTACAAATCAATTTATTTGAATGGAGATTTTTGAATGGTACATGGTGATTAGACTGGCATGGAATTCCCTCTTTCTACATTTTGGTCATGGACCTTCGTACTTGTGAATTAATTAGAATTGATAAGAATAGATTAGAAGAGTGAAGGGATGTTATCTGTATAAAAGAAAGTGAGATTGATTCAAGTATTCTGGAATTTAGATGCAGGTACAATTAAGTACTTAGCAGTACAATGATTTATAATTTGTTTCTGCCACTCTGCAAGCTGTCAAATTGACTTAATTAAAGTAGAATTAGTTGAGATCTGAACTTTTATGAGTTATGCACCTTTGAACAAAGTCATACGCTTCTATTCACCTACCTTTATTACACAGATTTCAAATAATAATAATAATAATAATACATATGATTTGTATTGCGCCAAATCCACTCAGTAGAGTGCTCAAGGCGCATGTGTTGGAAAGGTTACAGTAACAGTAGAAAGGAATAACGGATG
>JZLH01S0288291.1:2498-13070 GCA_001188425.1 Eucidaris tribuloides
AAATTATGCTAGTATACCTAAAACGATTGCATGCAAATAGGGCGAGACACATTATGGCTGGTGGCTTGTTATGTGGCAGTGACCACTGTCTCTGAACTCTTTGTCTTGACTGCGTCACTACTCAAATTGGCCATTATCAGGATGTGAGAACGTAAAAACATTTTGAAGGGATTCTTATAAAGTACGTGATCCTTTAAAGTTGCATTACTGGAGGGGAAAGTTGTGACTAACCATATCTGCAATGTACTTTGCTGTCCCCAACTTCAGTCTGCATGTTTATGTAAATGTATACAATTGCACAACTTGTTTTTGTCCAATCAGGAGTTGCAAACTCACAGACATTTAAGGGCAGTGACATGATTGTGAGAACTAAAGAGTGTCTCTCAAACCAAACTGGTTGAAAGATATACCAGTCTATATGCTAGCTGGAGTGTATCTCCTGGCTGATGGATTTGTCTAGCATTTGTTTACTTAAAAGGATTAAGCATAAACATACAAGCGCTTTATTTCTTTCGTGCCTCGAGAAAAATTAATCCCATAGATAGCCATACAACAAATTTGTCTGTCACAAGGGATACTGATAGAAGTTATTTTGAAATGAGTCAACTTTTGACTGCAAAATTTTCACGGTAGAATCCTTGCACAGTTTACTAAATTCTAGAATAGTTTTACCCCAAGTTGAGGACTACCCCCAATCATGTCATTTAGTTATAAGCTAAATCAGTTGTTTTATTGAATTCTTTTGAAATTATTCAATTTCTATGCCCACTCTTTACTTGTATTGTTTTCTACTTATATATCTGTAGATATCCCAGTGCTCCTCAAAAGACAGCCCTGGCAATGGAAATTGTTACTACCTTCCCCTCCACCAGAGACAGCACACCGGGAATGAGAGGCCATGTAAGTCACAGTTAGCCAAGCATCTATAGGCATACTATGGGGGAGGGGTGATGAGGGTGTTTTCCCTCCCCCCCCCTTAATTTTTAAAAAAAGAGAAATGGATAAGGATCATGAGAACGATGTAGTAGTGCAATTGATGATGTCTTTTTTTCCTTGTTGCATTGATTTGCACCGTAGAACAATTTGCCTTTAGACTTGATGACTTTGTTTGTTTGTCACATCAATTTGCACCTGAGAATACCCTCCCCCCCCCCCCAAAAAAAAAAGTCTTGGGTACACCTATGTAGCCAAGTACACTAGTCAATGTATGATATCAGTATGGAAGGTTCATTGGTAGAAATATAATATGAAAATGTCTGCCTGTCATGGATAAAAAATGCAAACCTTGGAGTATTTGGTTACATTGACTCTTTAGATGAATTAGTTTTGCTTTTTGCTACCTTTCGGAAGGATACATGGTCCAATATTGTGTTCTATGCATAATTCAGCTTCAGGCTGCCAAGCATAAGCTATGTACTGTTAATGAATAAATAGATAAATATAATTTATTTTTTAAGGAAAGGTGGTTAAAATATAAATTTTATGTTTAATGTATGTGAGAGAACAAATATAATTCTGTCCCAAGATCGATGAGTTGATATACTGCACCTTAATTCTTGAAGTAATACACTCATATAATTAAATGAAAGGGATTATTCAGAGAGGTGAAAATACGACGTAAAAGATTTTTCATTTGTCTCTCTCTTTGTATTTTAGATCGCAACTGCTGATCAGCAGTTGCGATCTAAAATACAGAGAGAGACAAATGAAAAATCTTTCATTTTATAATAATAATAAAAATGTCTGCCATGGACTATTTAACATAAAAATGTCAGAATTGTGAGCTTTGGTATTTGTTCCTGTGTCATCGTGTCAATGCCGGTAACCAGTGATAGCCTGGTGGTATGGTCGCAGCCCGGATAGCTGTAGACACGGGTTCGAAACCTGGTTCATTTTTTCTGCCTTTTTTGTTAAAATCATAGATCAGCAGTTGTGATCTAAAATACAGAGAGAGACAAATGAAAAATCTATTACATAATACACTCATATGTCTGAATTTTTATTGTAATTGTACTTCAAGGGTTAACTTTCTTTTCTTTATATCACAAATCATCCACATCTCCAGGAACATTTTTACGACAATGGTCACGGTTTCATTGAATACCGCTTGAAGACAATCAGACATTCCTGTCCTCACATGAAGAGACGACAGCGGTCCCCTAAAAAACTCAATAACACGACAGAGCTACAAGAGGCCTGCAGTACAACCCCTCCCATACAGGATCCACTGCCCTGTAGTCAGGTTATAGCTGATAAGGTAAGTCATTTTAGGGGGAAGTGGGTGGGGCACTCAACAAGAGTTTTAGCTTGTCGCAGTATGAGATTCTCATAGTTGGCCAAAAATTGCATTTGTGAATGCATACAGAGTAACTTCAACTTCAGTGAATAAATCAGAATTATTTCTTCAGTTCAAGCTTGAACAATAAGCTAAACACAGTTTTAGTTCTTGAATGAAAAAAAAAAGAAATAAAAACACTCAGTTTAGTGCCCTAAATGCTGTAAAGCACACAACTTGTATTGGAGCATGCCCTCTATCATCAGATTTTATATGTAACAAGTATAGATAGCAGACAGGTGTTCGGAATTATATAAGATATATAACCCTTACTTGTGTGGGTGGGGCAGGGTATCTTTGTTTCCTAGTCTGCTAACTTCCACATTACAAAATACCACAGAACATGTAGCTTTTGTTTATACCTTTGCGAAATGATTTGAATGGCTTCCAGTTTGACTACAGGGGAAGGAGGAAGGGCGCAGGGTTATGTTTTCAATTGACAATTTTGTCCCTTAAAGGCATAATGTAACAATGATCACAGTTTTAAAAATCTGAATTATATGATCCTCCATGCTATTTGTGTAGTTGATAGTTGATAATTGATGTAGATACTAGTTGATATTAGGTCTAACACTGAAGCCCTGAAAAATAGTGGAGTTTAAAATACAGTCAAACCTGCCTTAACGACCACCTGTATATAACGACTTCCTGTTCATAACGACCACCCAAAATTCCCCTGCACGAAAATCATGTACTAAAGACTCTGTATATAGCGACCACCTGTCTAACGCGACCAGCGACCGCCCATTTTGCTTCCGAAAAAATCCAAAACCTGACCAGAACGACCTCAAAAAAATGTGTGTGCGAACACAGACAGTTCTCTGTCAGTGTCGCGTCGGGTTCCGTGATACGTGATCGGCACATGAAAGGCGAGAGGGCCGCTCAGCTAGTTTTTTTTTTTTTTTTTTTTTTTAATCCCACCTCGCGCACATGATCGGCTCAAGAATCGTGTATTGTATTTTAATTTAACAACATCAAAACTGACGTTAAGTTGCGACCTGGCGTTACTCACAGCATTTTTAGTGATTACAGGTATTCATTGCGACAACAATGCATATTGTAAACGCGAGTACAGATCACAGTGTCGGGAGCAACACTAATCTTGCATTGTATACACGGTGGGCAGATCGATATTGCGTGATATATGCCGAGTAGACAGATGCGCAGCCTCCTACATAATTATTTATTCGAAATGAAGTTAATTGTGTTATGAAACGACGACTTTGAAATAAAAAACACAATTAAAAATAAAATGATAACCGTGATTTCAATATTGGCTGTAAACGTAAGATTGTTTCATACACACAAAAACATTTCATGAGCTGAGCTCGCCTGCAAGGCTGTGTGGACTCGCGGCCATGTTCAAGTGATGCAGCAAGAATCACAGTTCTCAGGGCCTGTTTCAAAAGCTGTTCGTAGTTACGCATGACCTTACGAACGCGTGGTTTTGTCATTCTTGTCTAAATTTAATGATTAAGAATGATTAGTGTACGCACCAAAATGCTTTCAGTCGTTCGGAAGTCATGCCGTGACTTTACGATAGCTTTATGAACGGGCCCTGTCTCACATTACCATGGAATAACGGGGCAAGTGATATAGCCGACACCGTGCCTTGCTGGCAAATGTCGTAAGGGCGCAGTAATAAATCATGGCTAATAAGTGGTAGAGATTAAGAACTGTTCTAATTACCGTAATTAATAACACAAGTCGAAAGGTACAACACTAGATGAACTTTACCTGTCACTGCAACAGAATTCTCACACTTCTAAAGACGGGGGATGTCGTTTATTCGAAGTTCGTTATTCCGAAGGCTCGAACGTACTTCGGAGTAATGAACTTATTTCGTTTTCGGACTAACGAACATCGAGGTATAGCAATTTACGTGTTTTCGGAATTAGCGAACCTTCGGATAACCAACGCTCGGATAACGAACCTTCGATAACGAATGTAACCGCTAAGACAAGTCCCAGTAATTTTGAAGCAACAACTAAAGGGCATTGAAAAATGGGAAAAAAGTGAGAGAAGATGTGATAAAAGAAATCCAAGAGAAGAATAAAAAGACAAATATGGAGAGAAGGGAAGGAAGATATGATTCTATGCAAATAAGATGGCAAAGAAGACTGATTAAAGATAAAGAATGGGAAGGAAGAAAGAGAGGTAATCAGAAGAAGAGACGATGATGATGAAGTGTCTGATTTTAAAAAGAAAGTTGAGAATAAATATTAACCTAAAAAAAGTATTGTTTATTGTGTTCAATTCATTTGATTTTTTTTTCTTGTTTTTCGCTATATGGTGGCTTGTTTTACATCGTAGTCGCAAAGAAATTGTGTTCCGTACGCTTTAATCTACAGGCTAGAAGACACAAGAAAAGATAGGAGGTAAGACAGGCAGAAGAAAGAAGAAGAAGAGGAAAAAGAAGAAGAAGAGAAGAAGAAGAAAATGAAGAAGAAGAGAGAAGAAGAGGAAGAAAAAGAAACGAAAAAGAGAGAAGAAGAGAACGAGAAGAGGGAAGAGAGAAGAAGAAGAAAAGAAGAAGAGAAAGAAAGAAGAGGAAAAAAAAAGAAGAAGTTTTGATTTTATAAGAAAGTCTGAGTAATAAATCATTGAAAACACATTAAAAAATGACTGTATTTGCTCTATACATGTACTTTAATTTTAAGCTGTGATTTTTATTAGGATGTATGCACTCCAAATTACGAGATTTTAAATTGAAATGTAAAGACATCGCTTTTCCGTGGCGGGAAATCTCCCAGGAACCGGGTCGTGGCTGGATCACGTGACTGACATTTGATACAAAAATTCATTCATCTAACATATCACAACAAACATCACAGATCGAGAGATCAAACATCAACCATCAAACATCACAGCCCGATTAATTGTATACAATAAATAAATGGATCTATTGTAATGCGATTTTCCAGTCCAAGATCACTAATCCCACATTAATCTGCCACAGCCAATCAAAAAGCTACCCCCAAATGTTTTCTTTGCCATGCCGGCATACAGCCTATAAAGGATAGATTTATGGTGCATGTCTCACTTCACTATGATCTTTGAGCAGTGAGCATGCAGCAGTGATTTACAGTATTTCTATTCTATGGCTCGTTCAACGAATTCACCGAGATGCAAGATGGCTCCCAACGGTACGGCGTTCTCGCAGATCAACTGAGCCTTGAAATGAAGATGGAGGTCATCAGGATTCATGATAGCAGGGATGCAGTTGCCGTCCATCGTCGAGAAGCTCGGGATGCGGGGGTTCGCTGCGGGAAAGACTCAGTGCAAGGCATTGTCAAGAGGAAGAGGGAGTGGATGGAGGAGTACAGGCAACTTCCACTCATCGGGCAAGCGAAGGCCAGGAAGATGGGGAAGGGAAGAGATGTAACGCTCGCTGTATGAGTGGTTTTTTCAAGGACTGCAACAGCTCAGAATGTTCCGTGACGGACCCGCTCTAGCAGGAGAGCTCTAGCGCTCGCCCTGGTTGGGATCCGACTTTCAAAGGGCCTCCAAGGGTGCTTGAGGCGTTCAGAAAGAGGCACTGTAATCGTCTACGGCAAGATGAGTGGGAGAAAGAGGGTGACAACAGCACCGTCGACGAACTGGAAGAAGAACTGCCGGCTCTGATTGGTGATTACAGGCCCAAGGACATCTACAACCTCGTACGAACGCGGGCTATTTTTTCAGAGCATCGGTAGATTCCAACACCTTCATCTGAAGGGGGAGGACTGCTCTGGGGGAAGCGTTTCGACAGAACGAGTGCCGTCATGCTGTTCAAACCCTTGGGGGAGAAGGAAAAGATCTTGTGATCGGCAAGGCAATCAAAGCCACGGTGCTTCGCCATCTCAAGAAAGAACGCTGCAGCGCTACCACGCAAATAAAAAAAGCGTGGATGACAAGCAACTGATATTCGAGGTCCTACAATGAGAAGTGGACAACAAGAATGGACGTCAGCGGCAGGAAAATTGCATGCTGCTGGACATATCGACAAGTCATCCCACCTCGAACTGAGAATATCAAGCTCATTTTCTCCGCTCCAATCACGACATCCGTAACCCAGCCTATGGACAGGGCGTTATCCAATACGGCTGAATTGAAATTCAGGGAAGAAGCAGGCTACGTCGCATCCTGCAGAAGCTCGAGGCGGACAGGAGATGACAGGACCTGAGGCTTGATGAAAGCAACAACTTCTGCAAGCATCTCACTGGTCGACCAAGCGTGAAAGAAGTGGAACCTGGCACGATACAAGAGTTGTTTTTCGGCGGTGTGGGGTTGACGTGCCAGGCGACGAGGAGGAGGAGGAGAGGCAAGATGATGCTGAACTTGATGCGGCAATGCAGGACTGCTGTCGAGTATGTCTCTACAGCGCTCGTTGCAGTCGACTTTCTGATAACTTCGATAACAGCGATGCTTCTTCGGTGATGACTTCGCAACGTTTGGAATGATCAGAGGAAGACAGAGGGAGTGATTACGAGAAGAGATCCCTGTTGCAACCAAGGTGCACAACCTTCACGAGTTGGCGAGTATCGTTGCCGATTGAAGCGTTTGCGCGTTAGTAAAGGTAGCAGCATCTATTGAGACGTGGCAGAGTGATGTGAGGAGAAGGTTTGCAGCGGAGTGCTTACGAGACCAGTCAGGCGCCCGGCAACAAAATGTTAGACTTCTCAAAAAGAAGTAGTGCGTAGGCTTCGCACACAACGCTCTGTTTAACCCTATATTACGGGGGGGGGGGTCAATTTGACCCCCCCTCGACGAATTTCGGGACCATGCCGCCGTCAAATTTTTCACCGTGTCGCTCGACGACTTTTTACTTTGCAGTCTTGCGCATCTTTTGAGCCCATTTCGGAAAATTGACATACCGTTACGACGCTGCGCGAGCTTTTTTACATGCATGTCACCCCAATTTCAAAAACGTGATTTCGTGTACAAATCAATGGAAATTGTGTTTTGAGCCAGAACTGCATAATGATTATGATTATTTTTGCTTTACTGGTTGAAATGAATTATTTATGCTGTTTACGATTGCAAAGTGTCCCCAACAATTTCATCCAAAAAAACAATAGAAATACAATAAGTCGAAAAACAAAGAAATTGCATAGAATTCACACTACAATGAAATACTAAGAAATTAATTCAATTTGGCAAATGTTTTTAGTAGATAATTGTAGAAATGTCAAAATGAAATCTTTCACCAAAATTAGGCATTCTACTAGCTGTAATAAGTGAGTTATAGGCAAAACAAAAATTTCATACACTATTTGCATAATAATTACTTAGAAAATAGAAAATATTTTTTGGCAACTTTCACTATACAGTCGTCGTAGTTTAGCATCTGGCATATGCCATGCAAATTTCACGGGCGATCGGCGCAATCGGCTTTTGCGCGAGATCTCAGGGGGGTCAAATTGACCCCCCCCCAGTAAAAACCTGGCTGAAAGAGCCAGTGTAAAATAGGTTAAGAGCCACCAAAACTTAGAAGAAATTCATGATGATGGCTCAATGAATATAACAAGAATAATCAAGACTACAGCCCCTTGCCATAAACATCACATTGACCCCAAAATGTTAATAATAAATCCTCATAGAGGTAACAATCGCTTACATACCTTCACTGACATACAATGGATTACACCTGTTTCTACAAATTTATTATTTTTCTCTTCCAATACAAAATGTAATAATGAAGAATAACATGTCAATTATCGATCAGCACCCAAGTGCATCCTGATACAGTGATGACACATTTATACATCCACTACACTTTATTAATTACATAGCAATGAATATATATGTTAATATAAATTCATAATTTTCTGTTCCATATCCAACATGGCCGCCAACCTGTGCGAAAACCACCTGCTCATAAGACCGCTTTCTGTTCCGCTGAGCGGTCTTCTATACAGGTTGACTGTATCAGTAAGAGCTTTTGAATACTGGAAAATTAATGAGCAGCCATTCCAGTCTTCCCATCAGACTGCTGATTTTGTCTAGAGGACTTTATTCCATTATTTTATTTGTCATATTTTGCTAGTGACAGTAATAATTGTCTCAAGTTTTTTTGTTCTAGGGAGTTAAGGTAGGTCAGATGTTAAGTTGACAATTTCTTAAGTGGGACTTCCAAATGTAAAGTTACCAATACCTTAAAAATCATGTAACTGTATATACTTTTGTTTTTCTTTTCTTCTATATCAGAATCAAGTGGATGAATATCTCACCAGTGTCTCAGGAAATCGGGCCCAGGACAGGCAGTCACTTCAAGAGACGGGCATGCCTACAAGGAGGGCGGTCATTGCCGAGGTGGGATGACCATCACTGACATTCTCGATGACTACCCCAAAATGAAAACCATGCCAGAATTGGTAAGTCATTACTCTCTTGGTGGGCATTGCAAATGCAATTGTATAGTATTCAGGGAATTCCAGCTTAGATGAATTAACAAGATAACACCCTGTAATTAATGCCCTTTCACCCATTATTACCAGGGTGGGGGTGGAATGTATTTGACACATTGAAAACTAAGCATGATAATCTTTTGGCTGAGGTTTATGGAGATGCATGTATTTGAATCAATTTCGCTCCAAATGGGTTAGGGCAGAAATGCATGCACAGGAAATTCCAAAATGAGTCATAAATTGCCTATAATATGAATTAAATCAGGTTTGATCAATAAATTTTGATAGCCTCCTCTGGCAAACATATTTTTATGTCACTATAGCAAAGAGTGCCGTAGCTTTAATTTCACATGGCTCCCTTTAATCACTGAGGTATTACTCGTGGGCAGAAATGTATTACTAAAGGGGGGGGTATAAATGCATGCACTGTAATTCCAAAGTGATCAAGAGTTCTTGTACAAATCAATTAAGTCATGTTTTAAATCAAAAAATTTAATCAGGCCTCCATCCGCAACAGTTGCATTTTATGAATCTTCACCTACGCAAGTCTCAGACATAGCACTTGCCGCGCTTTGCCGCGGGCCAAAGTAAATTTCATGTTGGGCAATATTTAAACTTACTTCCTCAATCGGGGCAAGTAAAAATTTGGATCGCTCATGAAAAAAAAACATGTCATGTGAAATTGTTTGTTCAGCTATTATTCCTTCATTTGTTTTCATGTATGTGTTGTACTTATTGTAAAACTCTTGAATTTAGAAATCAACATTTTTGCACACCAAAATTTAAAATTCAAAAACTCATGCCATAAAAAGGTCTTAAAGTGGAGAGATAATTTTGATTTTTTTAGCAGTCGTTTATTTCGGGAGTAAATTTTTCATTCGGCGCAAGTAAAAATCTTGAAGTGATAATTCCACTTGCCCAAAGGCAAGCAGAAAAAAAAATTATGTGGAGGGCGCCTGGCATAGGTTTGACACCAAGTTTTTAGTTTGTCTGTCAAAAGTCTGTGCACGGCCAAGCGTTCCATGCTCTCCGTCCTAACCTCTCACTACTGAGAAAATTGATAAGAACCACAGATCAGATTTATAAATTCAGTCAAATATGGTACTATGATGCAATGTTTGAACTGATAGTTGAAAGTCATAGGTCATGGGGGCCTTGTACGTGTTGATTCTAGGCCGCATTATCACATTAACTATTTTCTGACCACTTTCATCAAACTTGGTCAGATATGTATATTGATGAAAACTGAAATTGTTTACTTTTGAATTTAAAGGTCAAAGGCATGGCAGCCCTACTCTCGATAAAAGGAAGGCAAGTGAGCAAATTGAGTTATTGTGTTTTTGAAACATCCTATGCATCCTGTAGCATTAAGGCAAATTTGAGAAGAAATAATCATTCTAAATATTAAGTACCATGCAAATGAATTACATAGATACTATTAATATACTCATATAAGATTCTTAGTCATTGATTGGTCAAAACTGTATAACGTGACCACAGCAATATCTATCTATCATTGCCTCGAGGTTAGGGTGCCTGTCATTGACCTAGGTCAATGATAGGCACCCAAACCATGCGATAGGTCGTCGTAAACTCCTCGATCCTTGCCCGCGCACACACGTACGTACGCGCGTACTGTATGCACTAAAGATAATACAGCACCGCGTAGCACGCGGCGTCTTTAGATCTTGGTACGCACGGCGTTTAGCGCGAGCTAGCCGACAAGGTAGCTGTAAAGACACGGAATAGGTACGCCACTGATGAAGAGGTTTTTCAGGATTTAGAACATTTGGCTGAAGATAGCCGAGTAGTAAAAATACAAAGAGATAAATCAAAGACCGCAGAATT
>JZLH01S0288291.1:14157-25908 GCA_001188425.1 Eucidaris tribuloides
AGAGAGGTGAAGACGAGACAGAAGAAGAAGAAGAAGAGGAAGAAGGAGAAGAAGAAGAAGAAGAAGAAAATGAAGAAGAAGAAGAAGAGGAAGAAGAAGAAGAAGAAGAGGAAGAAGAAGAAGAGGAAGAAGAAGAAAAAGAAGTAGAAGAAGTTTTGAAGAAGTTTTGATTTTAATAAGAAAGTCTGAGTAATAAATCATTGAAAACACATTAAAAATGACTGTTATTGTGCTCATACATGTACTTTAATTTTAAGCTGTGATTTTTATTAGATGTACACTCCAAATTACAGAGATTTAAATTGAAATGTAGAAGAACATCGTTTTCCGTGCGGGAAATCTCCCAGGAACCGGGTCGTGGCTGGACACGTGACTGACAGTTTGATACAAAATTCATTCATCTAACATATCAAACAAACATCACAGATCAGAGATCAAACATCAACCATCAAACATCAAACAGCCGATTAATTGTATACAATAAATAATGGGTCTATTGTAAATGCGATTTCCAGTCCAGGATCACTAATCCCCACTCATTAATCTGCCACCAGCCAATCAAAAAGCTACCCCCCAAATCTTTCTTTGACATGCCGGCATACAGCCTATAAAGAGATCAGATTTATGGTGCATGTCTCACTTCACTTATGATCTTTGATCAGTGAGCATCACAGTGATTTACAGTATATTCTGATTCTACGCATCGTTCAAGCAATTCACCGAGATCAAGATGGCTCCGAACGGTACGCGTTCTCGCAATCAACTGAGCCTTGAAATGAAGATGGAGGTCATCAGGATGCATGATCAGCAGGGGATGAGTTGCCGGTCCATCGTCGAGAAGCTCGGGCTGCGGGGGCTTCGCTGCGGGAAGACTCAAGTGCAGAGCATTGTCAAGAGGAAGAGGGAGTGGATGGAGGAGTACGAGGGCAACGTTCCACTCGATCGCAAGCGAAAGGCCAGGAAGACGGGGAACGAAGAGATTAACGCTCTGCTGTATGAGTGGTTCAAGGACTGCACAGCTAGAATGTTCCCGGTGAGCGGACCCCTGCTGCAGGAGAAGGCTCTAGCCATCGCCAGTGAGTTGGGGATCCCGGACTTCAAGGCATCCAATGGGTGGCTTGAGGCGTTCAGAAAGAGGCACTGTATCGTCTACGGCAAGATGAGTGGGGAGAAAGGAGGAGTCGACAACAGCACCGTCGACGACTGGAAGAAGAAGCTGCCGGATCTGATTGGTGATTACAGCCCAAGGGACATCTACAACCTCGACGAGACCGGGCTATTTTTCAGAGCATCGGTAGATTCCACACTTCATCTGAAGGGGGAGGACTGCTCTGGCGGGAAGCGTTCGAAAGAACGAGTGACCGTCATGCTGTGCTCAAACGCCTTGGGGGAGAAGGAAAAGAGTCTTGTGATCGGCAAGGCAATCAAGCCACGGTGCTTCGGCCGTCTCAAGAAAGAAGAGCTGCCAGTCGACTACCACGCAAATAAAAAAGCGTGGATGACAAGCAATGTATTCGAGGTCTACATGAGGAAGTTGGACAACAAGATGGGACGTCAGCGCAGGAAAATTGCCATGCTGCTGGACAATGCGACAAGTCATCCCCACCTCGAACTGAAGAATATCAAGCTCATTTTTCTTCCCCCCAACACGACATCCGTAACCCAGCCTATGGACCAGGGCGTTATCCAAACGCTGAAATTGAAATTCAGGAAGAAGCAGCCTACGTTCCATAGCTGCAGAAGCTCGAGGCGGACAAGGAGATGACAGGACCGGAGCTGATGAAAGCAACAACCCTTCTGCAAGCCACTCTACTGGGTCGACCAAGCTGGAAAGAAGTGGAACCTGGCACGATCAAGAGTTGTTTTCGGCGGTGTGGGGTTGACGTGCCAGGCGACGAGGAGGAGAGGAGAGCAACGATGAGATGATGATGAACTTGATGCGGCATGCAGGACTGCTGTCAGTATGTCTCTACAGCAGCTCGTTGCAGTCGCCAGGAACTGGTAACTTCTGATAACAGCGCTGCTTCTTCGTGGATGATCTTCGGCAACGTTTGAATGATGCAGAGGAAGACAGAGGGAGTGACAACGAGGAAGACGATCCCTGTTGCAACCAAGGTGCACAACCTTCACGAGAGTTGCGAGCATCGTTGCGATCTGAAGGCGTTTGCCGCTTAGATAAAGGTAGCAGCAGTCTACTTGAGACTGTGAGCATTGGTGATGGAGGAGAAGGTTGCAGCGGAGTGCTACGAGACAGTTTCAGGCGCCGCGGCAAACAACAATGTTAGACTTCTTCAAAAAGAAGTAGTGCGTATCTTCGCACACAAACGGCTCTCTTTTAAAGAGCCACCAAACATTAAGAAAGAAATTCATGATGATGGCTCAATGAATATAAAAGAATAATCAAGAATAATGCCCCTTGCATAAACATACATTGACCCCCAAAAATGTTAATAAAATAAATTCTCATAGAGTAACAATCGCTTACATACACTTCACTGACATACAATGGATATACACCTGTTTCTACAAAATTTATTATTTTTCTCTTCCAAATACAAAATGTAATAATGAAGAATAACAATGTCCAATCTATGATCGCACACAAAGTGCATCTGATACAGGTGATGAACACATTTATACATCCACTTACACTTTATTAATTACATACAATGCATATATACCTGTTAATATAAAATTCATAATTTTCTGTTCCATTATCCAACATGGCCGCCAACCTGTGCAGAAAGACCACCTGTCATCTTTAATGACCCTTTTTCTGTTTCCCTTGAGCGGTCTTTCTATACAGGTTTGACTGTATTTTTGAACCAGATACTTCAGTACTCTGTGTATACATGTTTACTATCATCGCATTTGTGCAGTATTGGACTACATCCATCACTACATATGTACACTTCTAGGCAGTTGTCTGAGTTTCTATGCTCCCAGGACTGAGGTAATACACAAGTTTAAAAGTAAGTCAAGGAATCTAGAAACCTAGTATGCCAACTACAGTGAATATTTTTGGTATAATGTAAATAACAATGGTGTGTGACTGTGTGTCAACGCCTTTTTAAAATAAGTGATAAATTATGTACTCTAACAATAATAAGGAACCGGATGTGCAATTTTACTGCACCAAAGTTTCATTTTCATACATCAACAAGAGAAATTCACCCAACTTTGTTGCACAATTATATGAATATTTTCCCCATATTTCTGGGATAGATAACGTATGACATCAGAATAAACAGAAAGACGATACAGTACATGTACATATACTTGCTGATGTACATTGTATGGTGTTTGCAGTGAATTCACATCAACGAAAAGATGAATATGAGATGAAAATCACTGGAGCGTGCAAACCGTTTCGGAGAGAGATGAACAATAAAAGTCAGTCACTGTGGAACTGACATTGAAAAATGCAGGGACATGAACCATCCAGGGATAGTCTGGTTTACAGCCCTTACTTACTGCCACTTTGGCTTGTATGCACTGCATAATTGTACTAGCAGCTAAAAAAAGGAAATGGGGAAAGAAATGTCCGTGAGACAGGCTATCCCCCAAATTAAAATAGATTAGAGCAAGTGCTATCATGCATGTCTGAACATAATAACGTTTGGTAAAGTTTTGTACTGAAGGCAGTGACAGGAATTGGAAGTTCATCTAAACACTACACAAAAAATAAGTTCCCCCTTTTTGAAAATTCCATTACTTTTTAACGAAATAGTTTTGAGCAAAATAATTTGGCAGGAGTGTTTCTGCGCTCATTGACTAACTTCTGTGTGAAAATGTGATTGATCCGTCAAGTCATGCATGAGTGAGCACGTAATGAAGGCAAAATGTCACTTTTCAGAAGTCACAAGGGTCATTTTGAGGGATTTGTGATGCAGGATTTTGACAAATTCTGTTACTGTTGAATGATTAAGCGCTATTTATGTCAGCTATCGTTTGACCCCCTAACAATTTTTTGGGCACAGTTCGCATATTTACGCTTCAGTGAGCTCAATTTGACAATTTCCATCCATCCTCAATTTTAAAATTGTAAAATCCATTAAGTTTATTAAAAAAATTGAAATCCGAAATTTTTCAGCAAAGTGTATCTTTACACGTTGTATGGACATAAGAGGTTGTAACCATGTCAGGGTTCAGTGAGCACACTTTATAAATAAAGCAAAAAATACCATTATTTACCATTATTTTGGCATAAGAGATGACTCCTGTGACTTTTGAAAAGTGATGTTTTTGCCTTTAATTCATGCTCACTCATGCATGGCTTGATGGATTAATCTTATTTTCACACAGAGGGTAGTCAAGGAGTGTGGAAATGTTCCTGCCAAGCTATTTTGGTAAAACTTATTTCATTAAAAAGTTATGGTATTTTGAACAAGGGGGAACTTACTTTTTGTGTAGTGTTTATTATTGTTTGTGATGTAAAGGCATACTGTACAAGAATGTACACTGTAGAGTCATATTTGTACAGGATTCAATTCATTCTTTTGTATCGGTTTCATGAAATACCGGAGGCGGAATATGTGAGTATAAAAGCATCCTGCCTTTTGTCCAGAATGTCAAATATTTGCCAATTAAAAGTTTTGTACAGTGGTAGGGTGACACTACATCTAGTACAATATGTTCTAATCTGGTGACAATTGCTCCATATCTCCAAGGTGAAAACGAAGAGTTAGTATTACATGTACATGTAGGGTTATTGTTTGCTTTATGGATCAAATTGGGATGAGCCATACATACATGTAGGTTAAAGATAACCACAGTACTGGTTGATGCTGAAAAATCTTTCATCAAAATTTCACATTCAATTGGTTTCCAGGTGAGAGTAAAATTATATTGCATTATAATGTGGAACTAATTACTTCATATGCCATAAAAAGCTGAGGAATTGGCAGTTTGAGTACCCGTCGGAGTAAGCTCAGTTTTGCTGCAGTGTTGTATGGCAACAATTACCTTTAGTCCACGTTATTGATTTTCTGTGTAGTACTTTGTCAGTAGTGGCGGATTTGTGTAACAGATATGTCCAAAACGAAGTTTCTGTTGTTTTCAACTACTCTGCTCCTGTACTGTAGTGACATTTTTAGAATACCATCTGTCACAGAAGGTTTGAAAGCAGTTGATGTAAAAATGTTGTGTTCTGCAAGTAATCAACCGATCTGTGTATTCTCTTTAAGGTTAGGGTCAGAGTTCAACATTAGCTTTTGAGCACCAAAGCAATTTTTATCAGAGTGCTGTATTTTGTGTCTCATGCGTTCAGTTGTTGCATACATGTACATGTACATGTACATGTACCTGTCATAATAGTATATGAATAATTATTCATTTGTTCATGTTTCTATAGCCTTTACAGAGAGTAGTTTTGTAATGTAACTGACATTCATGATTCATACTCTGTCAAGATAAAATGATAAAAATAAAAAAATGACCAAAAATAAATAAATGACCAAATAAAGAAAAATACAAATGTTAAATATTAATGAATAACAGATAAGATAATAAGTTAGGGGTTTTCTGGACATACATGTTTGTCATGTGAAGTAACATAGCTGGTGATGCAACACATGTAACACAAATAGACACCAACTACTTGCAGTTATGTTACAGCTGGAATAGCTACTAGGGTATTGTCTTGTTAACAGCCACTATAACTAATAGTCACTCTGTGTTTTATTGTTACTCTTTCATTGTTGTAAGTGTGTAAAATTGACAAATTTGGCAGTAACATTACTGCAGTGAACTTGAGTCACGCATGTTGGAATGTGCATACAAGAATGTTCAAGCTAGAATGTGCAAGATGTGATCAGGGTCTAGGTGAACAAGACTACCTGCATATCAAATTGAATTCCCCCTTTCACAATAACACTGTGTGTATGCTGCATTTGCATGTCCATGGAGTTTCAGCCCAGCAAAGCTGATCTGTGTTTTGTATGACACAACCAATGTCAGCAAACAATTGACGTGAACAAAAGACAGGTTTGGTGGGTTGTTCAGTGAAAATTGGGCTTCTCTTTACTCTTTGGAATTTGGGCAGCTTTGGCTAGACTTGTGGTTCCCCTCCCAATAACCCACATTCAATGAAGAGTGGTGTCACAGCTTACAAACAATATTTTGTTGGTACAGTATGTTTTGTAACTGGTACAGTAGGCCTATGTAATGTACATGTTCACTACACACATTTTTAGTTGGGAGAACTGCATGTACATGTAAAAGACCAGTTTACTCATTTTATATGTACACGTACCTGTTAGACAAAGGTTGCCCCAACAATCTGACAACTTACCGAGGATTGGCCGACATAGCAACAATTAATGTGTGCAAGTTGGATTTTGAGCATTGAAATGCATTCATTAGAACAGGTTTATGGAATACTGTAGCTTGTTAAATGCCCTCCAAGGAAGAAAAATACATACATTTCAATACATCAGTACACTGGTCTATTCATTGAAGAGGATATTTGATAACAGTCATTTCCCATAGATCCCAACTGGCCAAACGTAATTAATAATGACTAGTCCTACTATTAGCATCAGTAAATTAGATTTGAGATATCAGTTACACGTGATTGTGATTAGAAATTAGTCTTTGCATTATTGTAGTCATTTGGGTGTATTGTAGGGACAGTGATTTTCCGCTAAAACGGGAAACGGACAGAATTTCCGGAAATCACAACTTGAAACGCAAAATGAGTTTTCAAGCGGAAAATCAGGGAAAACTTCTTTTTTTCTCCAAATTTTTTCTTTTTGAAAGGAAAAAACACAAAACTCAGAACAAAAATTAGAAAAAGTTGACACAAAAACACAGAGACAGCGAAAAATATTTGTTTCAAGTTTTATGTAAACAGAATTGTCGATTTTTTTCATGTATACAAAGTCTATGTTAAAACAGAATTTCCATTTTTCAGACAAGTTGAAACGGAATTCCAGATTTTTGGAAACGGAAAAGGCCTTTTCTGGAAATGGAAAATCACTGTCCCTAGTATTGGTTTGACAGTTGACAAATAAAGTTGGACATCCAACTTTGATAATACAGTGCACATGTACATGTACATTTCTTAACAGGGTACATACATTACAAAATTAAAAAACAACAACAAAACACGTTGATACATGACATATATTTTTTGTTTTATACATAGTAGCCTGAGCTGAAGCTAAGTTATTAAAACAGTGAAGAGTAGGCTATGCGTTTCATTTAAACAGTGAAGAGTATGCATTTCATTTGATTTTGCTATACATGATAAATGTTTTTGTGTCAAAAAGATAAAATGTGTTCTTTGAACATTGTACAAAAAGGACAGGGGTAAATTACTGGACCTGAAAGTAAAGACCAAGTACATGCGCATGTAGGCCTACAGTATGGCTGAGTGTGGGAATAAAATGTAAACTGGAAAATTTAGTAAAAATTTGGTGCCGTCTGGGTCTGTGGTCCAAGTCCTGTTACAACATTATCTGATATTGAGAACAATGAGGTTATAAAAAGATGGGAGGATATTTACCTGTCAGAGATGTAGTTTAGAACTGTCAAATTTTTTGGAAAACGTGTTACAAAAATATCAAATCATTTTCAACCAGTTTAAATGCAAAGCTGAATAAAAGTGCACTTCATTGTACATTTTAAACCCCTGTAATTTATCAAGGAATTTATGAACAATAGATAATTTGTATGTAAACAATGAGGACAGAGCATGCCAAGTACGCCTGACTAGGAATCCAGGAACTCAAACCCTGACTCTGTCAGGTTAAATGCCTCCTGCTAAAGTCCGAGGTCAATAAGGTTGTGGAATTGAATATTCACATGCTTCAAAATGCTTCCATTTTTCCAAAAAAAAAAAAAATTAGACCTAGCCTGAGATATTGTTCTTTTTCTCCAATTGGTATGCCAATCTAACAATGTTTTTCTTGGATGCCTTAAAGTAAAGCTAACATTGTGGAGCGTCAATTTAAAAAATTGTCAAACTTTGATATCTGAGCTACATAGTAGTGCTCAAATGGACAAATAAACACCCTAGAATAAAAAAGTTTGGAAAGTAACACTGCCAATGGCAAGTTATACATGAATAAACAATAAAACTCGGGGCGAGTTTTATTAACCTAGGTGTACACACAGTAAGTCTATGGGAGGAAATGGGCAAGTGAATCTGGTCAACTTACGATTTCACTTTTTTAAAGCACTAAATAATCATTTTGAAATACAATTTTTTTAGGCTTCATTTTTGGACCTCATCAAAAGCACTGGTAGCATGGGGAACATGCGGCTCAGATTTTTTAACTTGTGGTCAATTTAGCCAATACCTTTAAAGAAAAAAAAAGGATTCACATTGGTCAGATCTATCAAAACTATAGTTTTGCTTGAAACCCTACTAACAAAAAAGCCTGAAGAAATTATGTTGACTATTTGAAAAGGTACATTAAACCGATGCCAAGAAAGATTAATTCATCTTCTTCCGATTCCTTTCTCTCATCTACCAGGGGGCAGATTCATTAATGAATATTCAGAAGGCGTGGAAGTTGGGATATACCGGCAAGGGAGTTGTGGTTACCATTCTAGATGACGGCCTGGAATACACTCATTCTGATATCGCTGCCAATTATGTAAGTAATTATCCAAATTAAGTGTTGTTTTGATACATTTGTTGGTTCTTTGATAGTTGTTCTGCTGCAATATAAATCAAGTATTTAGTTTCATAGTATGTTTATTTATTTTGTTCATATTAAAGAGAGAGTACGGGATTTGCATGCCAGAAAACGGCAAAATGGATGAAATCAGCTCAAATCGTTCACAATGTGAAGATTAGTATAGATAAACACCTGTCATAGAACCTTCGGGTAGAAAACGAAGTTTTGCTAAAAATCTGGGGCCTGTTGCATAAAACTTTAACCGGAGAAAAACTGCGGTTAAAATAACCGGAGTTTTTCTCCTATGGGAAAATGCATGGTAAAATCACGCTAACCGGAGTTTTCATATTTAACCAGAGAAATTTCTCCGGTTAAAGTTTTATGCAACGGGCCCCTGGACATTTAAACTTTGAAATTTACACAGTGATGTTAACGTGCACATTCCGTTCCATCAGTTCCAAAATTGTCCAATCAGCCCTCAGCCGAAGGTCGCGTGAAGTACTTTAGCCATTTAAGCAATCAGTGTGCTCCGCTGGTCATGCGAACGGACACATAATCGTGATCCGCAATTTGAGTAAAATTTAAACTCACGGAAAGAACAATATTCTGGTAGCATATCGTTATTATTTTGTCTCATAAAACAACAAATTCATGACGTATGGATTTCAAACTTTCAACATACCATTTGAGTACTAAACTACCTTTTGGTATTGATAATGAAGGGAAGTGATGGACTTGCAAATCCTGGAATCAATATTTAACATTGATGGAAAATTGCTAAATTCATAATGAAAATGATATTTTGCTCTGGTTGTTTGTAAAATTTTGTACAAAATATGTGACAAAATGTGACACCCCTTGTTGTCATCTTGAAGATTCAGTGTGCACCCTTTCAATAATGTTTTCCACTAACATGAAAGGGAACAAAACTGTGTATAACAACAAGTTATTTAACTTTATTTTATTTTTTCCATTGGCATTCATTCTGGAAAGAGAACACCTGTGTCAGTACATGTCTTCCCTTGTGTTATTCTGCCACGTTTACCCAATGCTCCTTGAATAAACTTGTCTATTGTAGTGGAGACAACAATGGAAAGAATGTCAGGGGTTTAAGAGAGGTCACTAGCTCAGCAGAGGTGGCTTAAAGGGGGCGCTCCAGCTTGTAGTCCAAAAACTATTGTTAGCCTGTAGTTCGATCATATAGGCATACCTAAGATTTTTAAAGGGGGTGTTATATACCCATGGTACAAATCATTGCAACTAAAAAGGTCAAAAAGTTTGAAGGGAACCTGTTCCATGATGCAAGTCCATGTGACAAGCAAAAAAAAAATAAATAAAATAAAATCAGTGTACATAATAAAGTTTACATGTGTGTGTGCCTGCATATGTGTGTGTGTGTGTGTGTGGTGGTGTGTGTGTGTAGTATCTATGTGTGTGTGTGCATCAGGGATGTAGTCGAGGCCGGATTTTGCTGGCCTTGTTGGCCTTGTCCTTGGACCGAGTCATGTGTACAAACTCTATGGGAACAATATTTTTCCAGTGGCCTCGTGACTCGGAACGGTCGGCCTCGACTACATCCCTGGTGTGCATGTGTGTCTGTATGTGAGTGCGTGTATTTGCATGCATGCATGTTCATGTAATAATGTGTGGATGTGTGTGTCAGTGGTGGGTTGGGGGGGGGGTGGGGTAGGACAATATACCGTAATTAATAGCGGAACAATTAAAACATTGTTACAGTAGCGTTTAAAATGTCTTTTGATAACCAGCTATAGTGCCAGTTTATCTCTGTACAGACACAATGAAGACAATGAATTACATTGTTGGTAAATTGGTAGTGATCAGTCAGTGTTTGATGATAGGATTCAGTTATTCATTGAAATGTCAACTCAATAGCCATATAAAGAGATTACCGGAAACAGGCTTCACTCCATGACAGTAGTTTTTATGTCTACCGGTACTGTTTGCCTAACTTATGCATGATTGGTGAAACAGTTCATTTCAGTGTGAGAAATGATTTTAATTGTAAGAAATACATGTATAACAGTTGTGTAGTCAATACAATATACAGACAACTATATTGTGAACTTATCCAATGACAGGGAAGTGAATAAATGGGGTATGTTTTTGGGAATGATAAAGTAAAATGTACTCTGACCATGCCATACTTTGTACTTTTTGTTTGCATAGTAAAGATAAGATGTATTGTTTACTTGGCTTTTGATGCCTACAATATGTATGTGGAAAGAGAAAAACTCAAAGTGATAACAATTGATCATTAAAGAATAGTACTTTTATTTGCTTTTCACAAGTGAGATATACTCTAAACTTAGTGCAATTTGAGTTCATTTTTACAGTGACTAATTACACTAAAGCATGGTACTATGCCATCTTGTGACTTGTGAAATGCTGACAAAAATACAATTTTGCAATAATTCTATCAATTGATGCAATTGTATAAAAAGTCGAACTATTTGCGTTCCCGATAGTCGAGTTCGCGGACCCGTGTAGGCAGTCGCGACTACGACTTTTCGCGACTTAGTCGTGCAACACTACATTGTATGCAATCTGATATGTTTGTCTCTCCTCACATAAATAAAGTTTTAAATAAGCCAGGGGTCTAGAATATGCCCTCTCACAATGATGATACTTCAAGTTCAACACAAAATTTCTTCTGCTGGCTGTTTGTTTTTTACTTAAATTCCAATCATGCCTCTTTAAATTTGATATTTGGATGCCACTGACCTATGGCACCATGATCTTTGCATCATATACATTGTCATTTTATATCGTGCGTGCTTGTGAATTTACCCAAGAGTGCAGCTTCAATTTACCGTAGTCATTTGAATGTGTGAAAAGTTGACATGTGATTTGCACGTCCCCCCAGTTAACAAATTAAAAGCCAAATCCACCCAGAACAACTGCACGGCTTCATATTTGACTTTTTACACAATTCTGAAATCTGATCTCCAAACTTAAGGATAAAATTTATTTTTTTTTAGTTGTTTGTATGTCCAACTTTTATACGTTTGTTGTAGAAGGGGGGGACATTAAAATATAGTTTTAATGTCGTCGTTCACTTTACTTGTAAGCTATAAAAATGCCTGTACATGTAGTTGCTTGACAG
>JZLH01S0288291.1:26088-52176 GCA_001188425.1 Eucidaris tribuloides
TATCACAAGTCAATTTGTATTAAAAACTGAGTCAAAAGACGTAAAAATTGAACAGAACTACCAATCATTTATCTACCATTTTGTGGCAGAAATGAATCCCCTATCTCTCTTCGATCGCAAATGAAACAGAACTGCCAAAAAATGTATTTGGATCAGCCTGTAATCGTGCAATGCTATCATTCATGTTACCGATATACGTGCGACTCCGACTGCGACACCCATGCACCCCACACGGCCACCAAATCTTGAACACACTAAAAGACGTTGAACACCGATAGTCGACTAATAGTCGGAGTCGCGACTATTGGTGGGCGACTAGTCGACTCTCTAAAATGCTGAAGTCGTGCAACACTATTACAATGCTACGCAACAAAGTTGACTGCACAGCATTTTTTGATACTGTACAGTAATAATTGTACAAATATGAAATTTTCATAGCAGAAACTTGAAATGCATCTTATTTATCCCAAATTCAGGGCTGTTTCCAATATCCGCATTTCCCTTTAAACATGTTTAAACTTTCCCTACAGAGTGTAAAGTTATGAACCACAAGGCAAGATTAAAGCAGCTCATTACATTGTAATAAGCTAAATGTGGCATTTTGAAGGTGTGCATGATGTCACCCGCATTCTGATGAATGCTTCTTTTATCCTGTGTATGTAAACAATTGTCACTGAGGCATGGAGTGGTGTAACATGTATGGCAGCCGGAATTTGCCGATAGATGTGGTTGTAATAATGCCACGCTTATTATTCGCAAATTTCCTTTATGAAGTTGGAATGTCCATATACCTTGACAAGTGTGTGACCTTTACTTCACTTATTTTGATCTCTTCGACGACGAGAATAACACAAGAGTAGAAAGCGACTGCGTCATGAACAGCAGCAATAGTGTGTGATGATGACAACAGCATATGTATCACTTCACGCTCGACTGAAACTTACAAAAATGACTCCACAGTGGAATTCTGTTGTTGGAAGAGAAGCCCCGCACCTGCCAGTTGTGTCCCCATTTTATGAATATCTTTTTGTGTGTGTTTAGTGTGTGGAAATGTGTCCTTACTGCAACTCAAACTGTAGCTGAATTAACCGATATTATACAGCTTTGTCTTGAAATTGACACAGAACTTTAATAATTTAAAGGTCGGGTGTCTCTTTTACACGCCTAAAATTTTACATTGTGCAAATACACTCTATACACACTACACAAAAACTAAGTTCCCCCTTGTTAAAAAAACCATAACTTTTTAAAGGCACTGAATAACAGTGTTTCCAGTTTAAAAAAATCGGAGCTGCATGATTCCCTATGCTACCAGTGTCTCTGACATGGTCTAAAAATGAAGCCCTGAAAAATTGCAGTTTAAAGCGATTATTAAGTGCTTTAAAAAAGTGAAAATCATTGAGAGACCATTCCAGCTTTCCCCCGTAGACTGCTGTGTTGCAGAATTTCCTATCGCCCGATAGGAAATTAATGTGCCAATTTGAATCTGCACATATTGTACTAGTGACAGCATAACTGTCCAAACTTTTGTGTTCTAAGGTGTGTATTTGTCCATCCGAACACTACCAGATATGTCAGAAAGCAAGGTTTGACAATTCTTAAATAAAGCTTCCACACTGTTATATAGTGTCTTTAATGAAATTAGTTTTAGCAAAATAACTTGGCAGGAACATTTCCACACTCATTGACTAACCTCTGTGTGAAAATAAGATTAATCCGTCAAGACATGCATGAATGAGCATGAATGAACGGCAAAAATATCACTTTTCAAAAGTCACAGGAGTCATCTCTTATGCCAAAATAATGGTAAATAATGGTATTTTTTGCTTTATTTATAAAGTGTGCTCACTGAACCCTGACATGGTTACAACTTATGTCCATACAACATGTAAAGATACACTTTCCTGGAAAATATCGGATTTAAATTTTTTCAATAAATTTAATGGATTTTACAATTTTAAAATTGAGGATGGATGGAAGTTGTTAAATTGAGCTCACTGAAGCGTAAATATGCAAAAAGTGCCAAAAGAATTGTTAGGGGGTCAAACGATAGCTGATTAACATAAATAGCGCTTAAGCATTCAACAGAAACAGATTTTGTCAAAATCCTGCATCACAAATCCCTCAAAATGACCCTTGTGACTTTTGAAAAGTGACACTTTTGCCTTTATTACGTGCTCACTCATGCATGACTTGACGGATCAATCACATTTTCACACAGAGGTAAGTCAATGAGTGCAGAAACACTCCTGCCAAATTATTCTGCTCAAAACCATTTCGTTAAAAAGTTATGGAATTTTCAAAAAGGGGGAACTTATTTTTTGTGTAGTGTTTAGAAGAAAATGCTATTCAAGAACCTTCAGCAAAGTGTAGGAGCTTGAATTGCAGTTATAATGGAATTAAAGTACAATGTTTGACTTTGATTTGATGTTTTTGTCTCTAGTCACAAAAATTATACTAGCCAGTACTAGTCTAGACAATGCATGTAGGAATCTCTTTTTACCTGCATGGATAGTGGGCAGAGTGCAATAGGTTTTGTACACATAGATGACCTGGCATTCTTTTCAGTGCCTGACACATGCCAGCACAACTGTCTGGCATAACTTTAGTACTGTAATCAGCCTGATATACATGTACCTAATTGTAAGTGAGATTTGGAACAGTGTGCCTAGAACATACACTACACAACTATTGGTTTATGGCACATGTTTCAAAATCTAGGTAATTTCTGATCTTTAGATTTCACAGGCAAGTTCTTCTGGTATGTTTTTTGATTGTACACTGTAGGACCCATATGCCAGTTATGACTTCAATTCAGTGGATAATGACCCAATGCCTCGTTACACGACAGGATGGCAGTCTGAAAGCAATACGTGAGTATGATTTAGCAGTTATTTCTGTGTTAAGAATGTGGTCATGTAAGTTCATATGGTCATGTGTCGTATGGTGGGACCCCTTTGCGTTACAGGCACCAAAATTATGAATTTTTTCACTTCTTGCATTTAAACCAATATAACTCAAAAAGTACTTATCAGAAACCCACAAAAGTATATATTTTCTGAAATCTGAAAGCTTATACTTCAGAGAATCTGAATCATCCAAGGTCAAGTTGCTATACAGGGTTGTAAAAAAAATTAAAGGTAATATCACAAAAAGTATAGTTCGTGATAGATGACAAACCATTACCACACTTTTTTCTTGTCAGTATTAAGTCATGGCCATAATGATGTTATATTTGCTGAAAAAGCACACTTTCAGGCCTTAGAAAAGTATGGTTTTACTACTTTTGATTTCAGATGTGTATACAGGCTGTCGACAAATTATGCTTAAAAAATTGTGTATGCGATTGTTACAAAACATTAATTAATAATTAAAAAAACAATTTATTAAACTTAACTTAACAAATTTTAGAAGTTAAAATAGAATTATTGTTTAATAAATGGATCAGTAGGTCTATTTAAAAATTTCAACAAATAAGTAGGCCCTGAAGTGAACAAATACTTGTGTGTCTTACATGCAGTACTATGCATGCTTCATAACGTGACCAAGTCAATGGCAAGCCATAAGCTACACACAGTAATTAATTAAGTGTAATTAATGACCTAGAAGACAATTAATTTCATTTTACTATTGAGAATGTGAAGTACAACATGTGTCAAGTTAGTCACATGCATATCATAACTCCAAGATAGCGTATCTGCCTGCAAATAATAAGAAAAACAAAGAGTACACGTGATTTGCAATTTCTCCATAGAGATGTACAACACTCCTCCAGCTTATCACCAGATTTACCATCGTTAACATTTTTTGCATTTCACTAATAAACAAAGTGTCATACAAGATTGTTACTCAGATTTCAAGACTGAGTAATTTTGCTGTAGAATGAGCCCAAATTCATCATAATTGGGTAAAGAATAGCTCTGGGACAACAAGTTGAATGAAGAAGAGGACTAAAAAATGTAACACCACCAGGTATTTGGGGGTCCCACCATACAACACATGACCATATGTAACTTGAGATCCAACATATTTAGTTTAACTCAGAGGATTTAAATCTCTGTGGACTTTACATGTATGTGTATTATTTGCCGCAGATCTGCGACTTTGGCATGTTAAGAGTTAAACAATAGCATATAATAGCAATCTAGTCATATGATGCAGTTGGCATTGTCATAAAAAAGGAAACTTCATACTCCTGTAATCATTGTACAGTTATTTTTATCATGTCAAGACGGGACATTGCAATATTATAATTAGGCATTTGAAATATTGACAAAATGATAACCTGGTTGCTTTTCTGAACAAATTAGTTTTTACTGCTCAAGTAAAAACTTGAAACACTTCATCATGTTTCTCTGTGTAACAAAATGGAATTTATAGAAGAAAAGAATACTGATAAAAAAATTACAAAGTCACGATATCCTAAATTTTCAGTTTTACCCTACCTAGTCCTAGTTATCATACCAATTAATACAACATGCATAACTTGAAAGTTAAAATTCCCAGCTGATTTCAATACAAAGTTTAGGCTGTAATGTCATTATGAAAGAAGTGCATTATATCAAAAAGTTGACAAAAAATGGTTAGTAACAAAAGCTCTTGCAAAATCATTACCCCAACTAAAAAAACTACTTTTCTTTGCTTGGATATTTTGTTCTGTGCAGGCATGGAACTCGCTGTGCAGGGGAAGTTGTAATGCAGGCCAATAACGGGAAATGTGGTGTCGGTGTGGCTCATAATGCCAGTATTGGAGGTGAGTAAATTGGTGTATTGCCACTTGGTCCACCCCCAAATGGTCTACTAACTAACGTGTTTCATGCATTAGCCCTAATCAGGCTGGGCTTTTTGGGCTATGCTATATCTGGGGGGGGGGGGGGCCCCTGAGATCTCGGCCGTCGATCGCGCGATCGCGCCGAAAATCGGCATGCACGTTACCCATCATGTAATCTACAAGACTGTATAGTTAATTACCAGGAATTAATTTCATATCAATTAATTATGCTAATTTATGCGTAAAATCATAATTAAGCTGTAAATCACTAATTAAAGCTCCAACACTGCTAATTTTTTTGTCTGGACACTCTTTTAGCATTCTTAACAAGTTTACTTGAAAAAAATCGGGAATCAAAATTGATTTCCTATGTATTTTATTTTTTTTTCAAATTTCTTATGTATTTCTTTGTTTTTTAACCTTTTGTTTTCTACTGTTTTTTTGATGAAATTTGTCGGGGGCACTTTTGCGATCATAAACACCACAAAAGTAATTAATTTTAACCAATAAAAGTAAATATAATCATACATTTATGAATTTTGGCGGAAAACACAATTTGTATTGAAAATGTATGCAAAATCATGTAATTGAGCAATTTTGGGGGTGACATGCAAGTACAAAATGTTACGTAACTTGGGAACCGCGTACCCGGACGTCGCAAATTTGGTCTCAAAAGATGCGCGACATTCGAGAGAATAAAGTCATGAAACGCCGTGGCAACTGCTTCGCGCGTCGCAGACATTTTGCGCGAAACGTCTAGGGGGGGCGGATTCCGCCCCCAGCCTTTTTAGGGTTAAACCTATTAGTCCCGTAGGTTGAATTTTATGTAGTGTGTGATATGGAGCTGTCATTGCCTGGACTAAGGGGGTTTAAAGACATAAGATAACATTGTGGAACTTCAATATAAAAAAAAATGTCAAACTTTGATATCTGAGCTATATAGTAGTGCATAAATAGACAAATAAACATCCTAGACTACAAAAGGTTGGAAAGTTATGCTGCCACCGGCAAGGTATGCATGGATAAACAACATCTGTATTTATTCCTTGGGTAGGGTATAAAGTCATCTAGATGTAGAAGAAGAAAATTTAGGTTTTGACAACCTGTATTATTTTAGCTGACAAGCTTTCATCCACAACTGTTTACTTTTTCAAGCCAACGTTTGGAAATCACTGGAGCATATATTGGAGGCAAAGTGTATCCACCTTTCCAGGCCGAAAGCGTGGTTAAAAGTCAATTCTCCCTATCGCATATAGCTCTCCGAATCTGAACTTATGTGGCGCTCTAATTTTTGACCCATTATTCTTGGGAAATAAACCTTCGGTTTAGAAAGCAAGCGTGATACACATTGAATGCTAAAATACTCATGGATCATGTCAAAATCTTTCTTATGATCTTGCTAAAAAAAAATTTTTTTCATATAACAACCCTTCCATTTAGGCCATGAACGGAGCCACCGGCAGTCCTCACACACCGGCGTTCGCATTCCGACTTGGTGTGCGCGTGGTCGCATTCCTCTCTCATGGGGTAAACATTCGCGGCTTTCCTGGCGAGAGTTTTGAGTTCATTCCTTCGTTTAACGGTCGTAGGAACATTTCTTTCACTAAGAAAGTCCTTTAATTGCGACACAGACATTCTCCAAAATTGTTCATTAGGTCAATCCATGTTTACTCGGGTATAAGATATTGATATTACAAATTAGATGAGGTTCTAAATGACATGTTTTGTGCGTTTGACTGTACGATTTACCAGAATCGGAAGAATACATCCCAAGAGTGATCGATCAGATATCGGTATCGCAAGGTGATATCGGCTATATGCGTTAGGGAGAATTACATGTGCCTGATTGGGATAAGGCATACTCCATCCCGCTGATGGTAGAAGATTTCTTTCGCGGCAAAGGTCACCAAAGTGGGGCATACTCCATATCACATGTACAGTAAAGCCTCCATTCTTCCGCGATATGGAAAATGGAAAAAAAAAATCACGGAAATGGGGAGTTTAACACAGAAAATGAGAAATCATGTAATGCTGAAGTAATAACTGTAAAATTTGTAGTAAATTACAAAAAAAAAAAAAATTAAAATGTGTAAAATCATCCTTTAACTAAATAATACGGTATTACCAAGCATGAGAGTAACTTTAATCACCCTATCCAACCCCTATGTGGGCCCCTCTGCCAGCCGTCTTTCCCACTATTATGACTGCGGCTGCTCCATTTCACTGAGGCTGAGATGTAATCATGCAGGTATTAGGTAACATATGGTGTTTTTATACGTGATTTGAGTAACACTGAAAATTGAAAGAAAACAAAAAAAATTGAACAACGGAATTTGGACTTTTTTTAACCCTTTAGCACCTGAACCGCCCGAAACCGCCCCTCTTTTTACTTCCTAGACCGCCCGAAACCGCCCTTCCGTAAAATGTGCTTTAGTATCGATTGTACACCCGTAGTTCACTGAAACGCCCAAAACCGCCCGTCTTATTACTCCCTAAACCGTGTTCTAGTATACATTGTACGCCCGTCTTTTGTGCACCGTTGAGGGCAATATTGCTATACCTTCCAGGGAACCATAAGCCATTATCTACAGAGTCTTCAGTGGCTAAAGGGTTAAACGGAGAAATGGAGGCTTCAATGTACAGAACACATATTCCATCCATTCATACCACCTCTTTGTCTTTGTGTAGGTATCCGCATGTTGGATGGGGAGGTTACGGATTACTTGGAGGGCCAGTCGCTGGGTTTCAATAGGTCTCACATCGACATCTACAGCGTCTCATGGGGACCGGAGGACAACGGTAGAACGGTGGATGGCCCAGGAAGACTGGCCCGAGAGGCTTTCTACAAGGGCGCCACCAAGGTATGTAATGAACTTCTCAAGTAAAAAAAAATCTACAACTCAATTTTGAGCATCAATATCTCTCCTGGTTTTGTAGTATAATACTAGATATTGGTATCATTTGAAAGTCTGTCTATTTATTTCCACAATGATACCTCATTTGCCATGATTATGGATTTGTGAACGCACTCATTTATTACGAAAGAGATAAATCTGGAAAATTACACATTATCATTATTTGCATCCATCACATATGAAGATTATGCCAATTTAAGACATAGTTAACTTTTTTCATGCATAGGTGCTTCAATGATTGATTGCCCTCACCCCTTCAAGATTATTTTGATTTAAACTGTAATATTCATTCGTACAACACTAGAAATACGGCTGATTTTCGCCCATCCTTATTACGTATTGAACTATCCAAATCAAGAATATTCTACTAAGGTCATGTAATAAGGAATAAATGACCCACAAGTTTAAAAAAATAAAAATTTCCCAAGCAATTAAAAAAAAGCTATAAATGCCATCTGTTATAACAACCATAAGGTTCTCTTACACACAGCCATTTCCCCTTTCTTTGTTTTAACCCGTACCTTTGAATATTCGTGTAAATTGTTATGTTCCTTTGTTTGCGATTGTTGCCTATCGACATTTGTCTTTTATGTACATGTATGATACAGTATGTTTTTTTTATTTATAAGCACATTAATTGTGCTTGTATTCGACCCCCCCACAAGTTTTAATATGTATATTATATGTTAAATCTGTGTATATAGCTTTAAGTGTGGAAATGAATAAATGAATGAAAAAAAAATGAACATATATAAATACTTGTGTCTTTGTACCAGGGACGGGGCGGTCGTGGCTCTATCTTCGTGTGGGCGTCCGGTAACGGTGGTCATGCCAACGATCATTGCGGCTGCGACGGTTACGTCAACAGCATCTACACGATATCTATCGGCAGTGCCACAGAGCACCAAGGCAAACCGTGGTACAGCGAGGAGTGCGCGTCCATTCTTGCATCAACGTTTAGCAGTGGCAACAAGACTGAACAGAAAGTGGTAAGATCTGGCATTTTATCTCTGGCTTGTCCCAGGATAAAGGGGTTGGGGGTGGTGGTGGTGGCTGGGGGGGGGGGGTAGGGGATGGGAGTGTACTGTTCTGTATATTGTTGCATGGTAGGTACTTGTATATGCCGTGGGAAAGACCCCCATTATTAGCCAAACATTATCATTCCTTTAACTTCCCATTTTTAATGATTTATTTTTGTGGGTTTAAATTGCGAGGCCAATTTTGTATTTTCAAAATGTTGAAAACCCCATTTGAATGGAAATTGTTGTTTGTTTCAGTGAAATATTTCAATTGTGCAAAGTTCCCCAAATTTGAAATCACTTGCTCAAACCGTGCATCTTATTAAAAAAAAATACACTTTTGAAATGGCTGCCAAATAAAAAATATATGATTCTGGGAGGAATCGTTTATATGTATGGAAAGCTCATAGACTCAACTCTCATATGACACCAAAAATTCTGAAAATTATTCATGCTTGGGTGAGCAATGCTCACTTTTATAAAGGTATGGAAATTAGAAATTAGGTTATGCAGGAATGTGCCTTCCAATTTGTGAGAGTCAATCAAAAAAGCAACAGAAGCGAGCAAAACTAATGAAAAAATCTACTCCCAAATAAATTATTTAGATGTAACAAGTAAATATGAGATGAATATTTGGAAGTTTAATTCTTTCTTACTAAGTATATATGCTGAATTAATATTTTGTAACATGTTGTTGCACTGATCATTCCTTTATCATCCGTAATTTTCAGTTCACAACCGATGTGCATGATAAGTGCTATGGTGACTTCACAGGAACTTCGGCTTCCACACCGATGGCAGCTGGAATCTATGCATTAGTACTCGAGGCAAAGTAAGACCACTAAGTAGATATATGCATTCACAGTCAAACCTATGTCAAACCTATGTGTGTGTGGGTGTGGGTGTGGGGATGGGGGTGTGGATCTGGGTGTGTGGTGTGTGTGTGTGTGTGTGTGTGTCTGTCTGACAGTCTGTCTGTGTCTGTGTGCTCATACTGTTCAATTTGCTACTGGTCCGTTATTTCTTCACCAATTTTGATTCTGGTTGTTCATATTGACATATCTAGGTGAAGGCTTTCACGCATGTTCATGAATTTTTGAAATTTATTGATTATGCAGATTATGCAAATTTAATCAAAAGTTTTAGAAATGCTGTAAAAGGGGTATAGAACCTTTTTAGGACTTGGCATTTTAGCACACTTTTAACATGTTTACAGTAATTATAGCCATTTCAAGGCACTGCCCAAGACAGTGCAGTACTTCATTTTCTTTTGGTTATAATGAAAATTCTTCACTATTTAATGTGTTTTGTTCAGTATTCTGAAATACCTGACAAACAGGCATCCCAAGAAGGGTTGGTCAGGACGCTGGGACAAAGGACCAAAATATGTGACGTCTGGTCACCCTGGTCAGGATGTATATTACGCACTGCATAAGTTACTGATTCACTTGTTTGTTTTTTTCTTTTCAATCCACAACAACAGACCTACTTTGACATGGAGAGATATGCAGTACCTGACAGTGGTGACTTCCAAACGGCACCAGCTAGGTGGTCAGTGGACAACGAACGGTGCTGGTTATGATGGTATGTACATGTAGTTAACCCTCCCATTACCATCGCAACAAGTTCCCATAGACTTTGCATGTGATATTTTGTGTGTCACAGTGAAAGGATTAAAGGGGAGTTACATGATTGGGAGAAGTAAAAATGTCTCTCAAACGAAATTGGTTGAAAGATATACCAAAGATACATCAGGTGGAGTGTATTTCCTGGCTGGAAGGATCTGTCTTGAATTTGTTTACTTTAAGGAGAATCAAGCATGAACATACCAGCATTTTATTTTTTTTTCAAGCCCTGATAGAAATTAATCCCGTAGAAAGCTACACAACAGATTTGTCTGTCACAAGGCATATTAATTTTGTTTCCGTTTATCTGATAGGGCTTGGTGGGGGCTTCTAAACTTCTACACAGAATTCTGAAATTCAACATTCATGCAAATTTATGTGAATTTATTATCTAGAAGGAATTGTCAATATTACAAACATTGATGCCTATTACAGAAGATCTACTACTTTCAGCGGGGACCATATATTACGGCACTGCGCTAATTTACTGATTCACGTTATTATTCTATTATTTCCTCCTACAGTGAGCCATATCTATGGCTTTGGTCTGATGGATGCGGGTGCCATGATTGAGAAGGCTGTCACATGGGAGTCACTTCCTGAACAGCACACATGCAAAGTGACCTCTGATCTAGATGGAAACAGGCAAGAAATAAGTTTTATTTCATCTGAAATGATTATCTGTGATCCTAGGGCCAAGTCTTGATGAATTATAACTTCAAGCTCAAGTATAGTCTTTGTCATCGGTGAAAAATAATTTTTTTTGCTATTGTGCTTGAGATAGAACTATATCGTCTGTAAATACAGAGCTAAATATTAGCGCCATGAATGTCTGTGGCTCAAAATTTTGTTTCTGTTTGGTTTAGCTGATAGGGCATGATGGGGGCTTCTAAACTTCTACACAGAATTCTGAAATTCAACAATCATGCAAATTTATGCAAATTTATTCAAAATTACTCTAGAAGGAACTGTCACATATTACACTGCTATTCCACAGATCTACACTTTCAGCGGGGACATATATTATGCACCACGTAAAAAACAAGTGCCAACATTTATTTCTAGTGTCATATGGGGCTAAATATTAGCCCCATTAATGTCTGTGTTACAAAAACAAACTCCCAACTTTTGTACTGTTTTGATGGTTGGTTAGTTCCGCCTATTTTTTCGGCAATAATTATCAATATCGGTAAGGATTTTGTTAGCGATAGAGAATTTCTCAACGATACTGGTTTCTCAAATATGTATTGCATGATTGCAGTGCTCCCTTGCTAATTTTCCTATCGAACAAATGCACCAAAAATTACCATTTTGGTGGTTTCAATATGCTGCTCGGTTGTTCAGCAACCTCACGCATACATCAATACATCTTGGTGGAGGGGAGTTTTTTTTTGGGAGGGGGAGGGGGGGGGGGTTGTGGCACAATTTCATTTGCCCTGGGCACCATAATCCCAAGATACTCCACTGCTCTTGAGTCATATATTGTGAGCAGGGTTGTCAACAGAGTGATTTTAGAACTGGGTAAAATGTGATTATGAAGTATAGCAAGTGAAGCGAGCGAAGCTATCGCTCCTCATAATCACTCAATTGCACAGAAATCTCAGAAGTTTATTCGATGGGGGTAAGAAATTTGTGCTGGGTGGCAAGGCTGAAATTTTATCGTGTGTACTGGGTGGAGATTTTGAGAGCAGGGTAAGCTCCTCCTGGCATCGACTGGCGCGGTGACAACACTGATTGTGAGACCTTTTGTTGATACCCTCTTTTCGTGACACTTCAGGTTGAGGTTCACGGATCGGAAGAGCATCACCATACGAACAGACAGCTGTGCCGACGACAGCCCCGTCAACTACCTGGAGCACGTGCAACTGAGCCTCAGCCTCTCTGTGACCCGACGGGGAAACGTTGTCATCCAGTTGACCTCTCCGTCCGGCACGACCTGCACACTCCTAGGCAGACGGCAGTACGACAATTCGAGGGAGGACTTTGCGGGCTGGACCTTCATGAGTACCCACTTCTGGGGGGAGAACCCGACTGGGGACTGGACACTGACAATAGAGGGAGCAAGTTACTACAAACCGAGTAAGACATCGTTCATAGCTCCTCTTATGAAAGGAATTTAAAGGCTTAAAGGTATTGGCTAACATTTACCACAGTTAAAAAAATCTGAGCTACATGATTCCCCATGCAACCATTGTCTTTGATAAGGTCTAAAAATGACGCCCTGAAAAAAATTGTATTTCAAAATGATTATTTAGTGCTTTAAAAAAGTGAAAATCATAAGTTGATCGGATTCACCTGCCCATTTTCTCCCATAGACTTACTGTGTGTACACATACGCTAATTAAACTCGCCTTGAGTTTTAATTGTTTATTCATGCATAACTTGCCATTGGCAGTGTAACTTTCCAAACTTTTTTATTCTAGGGTGTTTATTTGTCCATATGAACACTACTATGTAGTTCAGATATCAAAATTTAACAATTTTTAAAATTGAAGCTTCACAATGTTAGCCTATCACTTTAATTCAACAACGTGTTGTCAAGTCTGTAAATGTTACGTGAGGTCTAAGATCTGTATTAACAATCAACAGATGTCCATGTATTGAATTGAATTGAATTGAATTGTTTTATTTCGGTATCTTCCGTACAATTTTGACAAAGAAGAACATCACATTACAATATTAATTTATTTCATTAGTAATAGTATATTAATATATTTACAAATTATTGTTACATAAACTAATAAGCATTTTTAATTATCGTTTGATGTGAGATACAGATGGAAAGTACCAGAGGCCCCTATCATAAGACAAGCTTGATTGTAGATACAGGCCTCAAAAAGAAAAATATTCATCTATGTATACAGTAGATAAGAGTGAAGAAAGTAGAGGATATGAAGGAAAGGAAAGAAGTGAAAACAAGTGAAAGAAGAAAAACAAAGTGTGTAAGCAGAGTTTAGAATAGGTGTTTTAAACCCATTTCACAGAAAATATGTGATAAAGTGTCCAATTTTGGGGAAAATATTCAATGTAAATCTACCAGTTTTACAAATAATTTGTCATATTTATATATTGTCTGTGTTACACTTAAGTGTAATAATGTTCAAGTAACATTACAGTCATACTTTTTATTCTTTTAGCAATTATTGAAAAGGCACCATTTGTTGTGCAATATTGTTCCATCAACATGTCCAGAGTTAAAGGGTGGTGACATGATTGGGAGAAGTCAAAAATGCCTCAAAGCAAATAAGGTGAAACACAGACCAATATATGCACTGGTTAGAGTTTATATGTAGGCTGGAAGGATTTGTCTTTCACTTGTTTAACTGAGAAGAAACGAGCATGAAATTACCAGTATTGATTTAATTTCTGGCCCTGATAGAAATTAGCTACATAAAAATTTCACAGTCACAACATTTTTCTGATAATAATTGTACAACAAAGAGGAAATGTATGACTGAAATTTTCACAGCAGAAACTTTAAATAGTATACCTTGATCCCAGGAGCATTGTGTCCTAAATTGGGAACTACTTGAATTCAATCTTGCCATTTACCTTTAACCCATTGGAGACTAAGTACGAGTTAACTCGTTTCGGGGTCTATGAAAAATGTGTGTAAAAGTGAAATCAAATCGTCTCCAGTGGGTTAACATATCATACAAAATGTCTCTGATGATCTTGTCGTTCCAGTGTTAGTTAGAAAGGCTACTCTCATCCTTTGGGGTACGGAGACCTTGCCCAGTTCCTTGGAGAGTAGCAGCCGAGACAGCCAAGCCAGTCGAGTCAGCCGTGCCATCGAGGACTCCTCGTGGTGGGACTCCAGCTGGTGGTGGAGTAGCTCTGAAGGCGAGTCGTTTGATACGTGCCACATCGAGTGTCTGTACGGATGCGACGGACCGACGGCGAAGGACTGCTACAAGTGTCGGCATTACAAGGACAGAAATACAACGTGAGTGCTTATTTCAAGGGAAATAAAAATTCAGAAAAATGGAGACTATTTGTAGTGTGGAATCTGGTTTGAAAATAAAAACAAGTAAAATATTTGTATACCCTAACCAAATGAAGTTTGAAGGAGGTATATAGGAATCAGCATACGGTTGGGCGGTCGGTTCTTTGCAAATCTTGTGGATTGAAATACTTCCCCAGTTTCTGACTAATGCTGGTGAAATTGGGCACACACATTGGTCTTGGGGTGAATATGTGCAAGACACATTTTTCAAATGTGTCGGAAACTGCATTGCCATGGTAATAGCATATTATGGCAAAAAATCAGTTAAAAATATTGCGGTTTGAACTTCTTCCTCAGTTTTTGACCAATGCTCAAGAAATCAGGCACACACATTGGTCTTGGAGTGAAGATGTGCAGGACACATTTTTTGAATGTGTTAGAAACTGCATTGCCATGGTAACAACATATTATTGCAATATATCAGGTAAAAATCAGGTAAAACCTCTTATCACATGTTTTAGCATCATTTCAAAACAATACAAAAATACCACATACATGGAAACTTGGTAATCCATTTTAGATGATTTGATTTCAGTTTAACCCTAATAGATCCGGGCTATCTCCGGTCTTGTCATCGGGGGGGAGGATGGCCCCACTCTCAGAAGATCTCGGCCGCAGTTCGCGCGATCGCCGTGAAAGTTTGCACGCACACAGAGCTGGATGTAATCTACAAGACTGTATCATTAGATTTTCAAAAAATACATATTTTATATTTTTTGATGATTAATTATGCAAATTTATGAATAAAATCATATTTTTGCCTATAACTCACTAAAAATAGCTTGAAGAATGCGAAGTTTTGGTGAAAATATTCTTTCTGATAATTACCTACAAAAAAATTGCTGAATAAGAATTAATTTCTTTTGTATTTTATTGTTTTGTGAATTTCTTATGTATTTCTTTGTTTTTTCGACCTTTTGTTTTTTATTGTTTTTTCGATGAACTTTGTCGGGGACATTTTTGCGATCATAAATAGCATAAAATTAATCCATTTTTACCTGTTAAAGTAAAAATAATCATACATTTATGATTTTTGGCCGAAAACACAATTTGCATTGATTTTGTACACAAAATCACGTTTTTGAGCAATTTTGGAGTTGCATGCATGTAAGAAAAGTCGCACAGCGTCGTAACGGTAAGTTTGATTTTGGGTAAAGTGAAAAGCCAGCGAGCGGCGCAGTGAGGGGGGTCATTATGCCCCCCCCCCCCCCTCCGGGATATTAGGGTTAACACACATTCTCCATGGACCCAGCTCTCCATGGATCCAGCCTGAGACATCTCGTTCTTTTGTCTCTAATTGGCTAATATTTGTGACAGTGATTCAGTACAATACAATATAATGCAATCAATTCTTATACAGCACATTGCCAATTGTAAGAACTGATCAATGTGCTTTACAACTTAAAAACATACAATATGTAGAATGTACTTAAAACACCCATCACTATTCCCAGATCCACCTGGGTGACTCCCGGTAGCCTCTTGCTCCATTCCCTGACAATTTGGGGGACACGCCCAGTCATTACATTATTCACAGGAGCTCTGGCATTGAGGCTACCAGGCCCCACATCGGTAGCCAATGAGAATGATTTGTGGAAATGTATATAAACTAAGAAAACAAAACTGTTTTTAGCTCCTTTCTGAATGTATGTATATATTGAGGCTGATGAACGCAGCTCCTTTGGCAACTTATTCCAGACTGTTGGTTCACAATAATGGAAGCTACGCTCAGTAGCTTTCGTGTTAGCATGTGGTAAATGGAGTGCGGTAGTGTCTGTATTTGAGCATAATTGCAGTTGGTATTTTGACGGTACATGAGCAAGACAAATTCCAAAAATCAGTGATATATGTGACTGGGGAAAAATATTGAAAATACCACTCCTTCATCAAAGTCAGTTGTGAATCCGAGACCACAGGCTCCGAGACCAAGGCCATCCAACCTTTCCACAGGCTTTGTACAAACTACTTGGTCCGAGACCGAGACCAAGTCCACCAGAAATTGGCCTTGAGGCCAACCTTGAATACAACCCTGATCAGGATATCAAAGTCACAAGTGACTATCAGCTTCCAACAGTGACTACAATTTAAAAAAAAATGTGAGCTACATAATCCTCCATGCTCTAAGTTTCTTTGGTAAGGTCTGAAAATGAAGCCCTGAAAAAATTGTTCTTCAAAGTGACGATTTAGCGCTTCAAAAGAGTGAAAATCTACAGTATCCAGTGTGACCTTCTGATCACCTTTTCTATTTCCTTCCATAGGCTACTTTGTAACAGGTCTGACTAATTTATACTCGGGAGAAGCAGAAATTGTTTATTCATGCATATCATGCCAGTGGCAGCATAACTTTCCGTACTTTTGTATTTTTAGATGTTTATTTGTCAATTTAAGCACTACTATGTAGCTCAGATATCACAGTTGGACAATTTTTTAAATTGAAGGTCCACAATGTTAGCCTGTGTCTTTAACATTCGTTTACTTGCAGGGCTTGTGTTGCCGAGTGTCCTGAGGGTCAGTTCACGCCACCAGAGCTACATGTGCGGTGCGGACGTTGCAGCGGAAGTTGCAAGGCCTGTACCGGCTCCAAGAAAACGGACTGTCTCTCGTGCCGTGAAGGCCAGTACCTGACAGACACCAACCAGTGTTCTAGCTCTTGTGGATCCGGTTATTATGCTGGTAAGTCACTTGTGGAGTGGTAAACTTATTTCAGTGCAGGTACCTCGCTGGAGGTGGGTGGGGAGCAGGAGAAATATACACGGGGGCGTGGGGCAATTTCGCCCCCAAAATGGCAAAAGAGCCCCCGAAATGTGTAAAGGAGCCCCCATAAATTGCCAGAGGTTCAATACAAAAGAGTATCTGGAGAGTACTGAAATGGTAAAAGTAGCCCCCCAAAAGAAAATTTAAATTTTTTCATGGTGGGGAGTAATGGGGGCAGTTTTTCCCGTTTTGTTTTGGGGTTCCATATGAAGGGGCGACTAACCCATCACCCATGCGTTACTCAAAATCCACTCCCTGCCCCCCCCCCCCAAAAAAAAAATAGGATAAGATGGAAATAAGAAAGGAGGGAGAGGAAAGTGTTTTATGTATGGCATACTTTTACCCTTTATATGTACTTTTATTTTAATTTCATTTGCTTATTTTATTTTGTGCTGTTTAAATTATTTTGCATTACTAGACACCCCTTTTAGCCCTTGATGACAAGTTGTCTTTCTTGTGGGGAATACTTGCCTACAACATATTTATGCACAAAATAACAGCCCAAGCATTTGATCTTATATTCTGGAGGTAGCTACCACCAAGATTATGAACAGGGACTACAGCAAAAATAATGTCAAAAATTATCCAAGTTTTCATAAATATTTCACCACCAACTTGCTTCGTCCCCATCACCCTTCTTCCTGCACAGACCAGTACTTCCGCATGTGTCGTCAGTGCAACCCGCTCTGCACCAAGTGCAGCAGCAACGCCAACCAGTGCACGGCGTGCGTGCCGGGGGCGGTGCTGCGCGGGACCCAGTGCATGCTGACGTGTATGGAGAGCGAGTACATGGAGGGCCAGACGTGCCGGCCGTGCCACTACTCCTGCTTACCAGTGCGACGGCCCCGCAGACACCGACTGCACGGCATGCTACAATGACCGAGTTCACAAGGACATGCAGTGTGTCACCCCCAACAGTTGTGGGCAGGGCTATTACCTCCAGGACAGCTTCGATGCTGTTGGCAGGCAATGTTTGAGGTGATTTTCATCATAACTTCATGCCTTCACACCAAAGGTGCCAGAGGCATTATGTCTTTGGGTTGACCAATGACCATCTGTCCGTCCATTACCAGTTCTTGTTACCATCATGCTAAAACAAAAACCAGTGATTGAATTTTGACCAAATGGGTTAAATATGTACTTTTAATACAGAGATGAACTGATTAGATTTTGGAGTTAAAAGGTCAAAGGTCACAAAACTTCACACATGTATGATTTGTGCTCATTACCAAGGTAACTCATAAACGGCTGATTGGATTCTAATCTACATACCTGTCAATGAATAAGATTTTATCAGATGTAGTAAGGTTTTTCATTATCCAAATCCACAGAATAAGTTTTTCTGATACAAAAGTATGATTTTTTGAAGAATGTGCAGTATAGTTATACTATGTGATTTTGACATAGTAAGATTTTTACCTTCAATTTACATTAACAATAATTTTTTATATTTGTATCAGTAAAATTTTTCATGTCAAGAGGTTGGCAGGTATGAATCTAACGTGGATCAAGTATGTAGTTTGAGGCACCAATGAACTGATAAAAGTTTGAAGTTGAAAGGTCAAAGGTTACAAGGGCATATACATGTACATGTCTGATTTGGTCTCATTCCCATGGTAATATTTAACAGTGTTTCCAGTTTAAAAAAAAAATGGTAGACCATGCTACTAGTGTCTAAAGTGATAAAGTCTAAAAGTGAAGCATTGAAAAAATTGCAGTTCAAAAGAATTATTGAATGGTTTTAAATGTTTTGCTAGTGACAGCATACATGTAATTGTCTAAAGTTTTGCATTCTAGTGTGTTTGTTTGTCCATTATGAAAGTTTATCAAGTTTTTAACCCGTAGGAGACAATTTTATTTGATATAACATGCATTTTCCATACACCCCACCACAAACAGTGTCTTTTACTCCATCTGTGCCTCCCCACTCACCTGCTTCTAATGGCTCTGACCTTGGAAACTTGTCTCTTTTAATCTCCCTCATGGACAGATGCCATGCCACTTGTTTGGACTGTCAAGGACCCGGGTTCACGGACTGTGTGGCCTGTCGTCAGGGCTCGTTCCTTGTTGGGGGCGCTTGTCTGCAGACGTGCGAAAACGGTAAGTAGAGGTTGGTGCCAGTGGTGTTAGCAATATTTTGTGTCGACACATCAGTATGATAATTATGTCTGCATGTTGACTTTCTGTGCAGTTTTCTTGTAATGATACTGAAAAAATGTAAGAAGGCATATACATGTATGTTGTCTTTGTTGAATCATAAAAACTCTCTCTTTATGAGAGACAGGGCAAAATTAGTAGGTCTCAGTCTTTGCATGGTAAGTTGATACAAACAATAATGATAACAACCAATCACGGGGGCACTCCCGGTGCGGTTAACCTAAAGCCTCCATTTTTCCGCGATACGGAAAACGGAGAAAAATCGCGGAAATAGGAAGTGTAACGCGGAAAATGGGAAATCATGAAATGTTGAAGAAATAACCTGAAAAATTGTTAATAAATTTACACAATAAACAAATATTAGATTGTCTAAAATAATTCTTTAACAAAATAAAACCATCACCAAGCATTAAAGTAACTATAATGACCCTAGCAAACCCCTCTGCAGGCAGTTTTCTCACTACCATGACTGCGACTGCTTCATTTCACCGAGGCTGAGTTGTAATCATGCAAGTATTAGGTAATATGTGGTGTTTATATACATGATTTTGAGTACAGCGCTCATTCTACATTGCCTGATGAAGGCTAGCAGTTGCAGCCGAAACGTCGCAATCTCTTTTCGTTTGCTATATCGTGTGACAACTGATTTACTCTAGTACTCTCTCAATAATGATATCTTTGTTGGTATTTCAGGGAAGTTCTTGGATACGGACGGCGCATGCAAGTGGTGTGATGACGGCTGTGCCATCTGCGCCGATCGAGACCATTGCATCCAGTGTGAAGCCCAAATGTGAGTTGTACCTTTAACCCTAAATCCAGTCTTGTTTTTATCTTGCCCTCTTGTCATTGTCTGATGTGAGGTAAAGTTAAATCTCGTCGCGTCAGCGCAAGAACGCCCTTAGACGCACTTGATTAAAAAACCCGTCAGTGCAGAAAGGCCCTTATGGAACACGCGCGTCAGTGCAGAAAGGCCCTTACAGGAACATGTGCGCGTGTATACTAACGGCATTCTACTGCGGTCATGTGCGTGTTCTGTTACGACCTTTGCGCAATAACACGCACGTTCCATAAGGGCCCGGTAAGGGCCTTTCTGCACTGACGGGTTTTTTAATCAAGCGCGTCTAAGGGCGTTCTTGCGCTGACGCGACGATCTGTCCTGCCCCTGTAGTGGAGCATTGGATCGGGCAGTGTCTATCTCAGTTTTATAACCCTCTGATAGGATGTAAAGCCGGAGGTCACGTCGTGTTGACACAGAAACACCTCAGCATGAAAAAGAACCCATGCGCTTCATTGAAAAGAGAGGGGTGAAAATCTGGTGTTGTAGTCACATATCAACATGCATATCAGTACACGGGGCTGGATGCCAACGGGTAATAGTGATTAGGTTCGCTTTTCCAGTCCCTGTTATCAGTAATGATGACAAATCAATAATGATAATAATAATAATAATAATTATAACTGTATGTCTCAAGGTTTGCAGAAGTTAGTTTGGGGGAGGGGGGGGGGAGGGGCTGCAGTCCTCTGGTAGTCCCATGCATTTAATTAATAATTGTTGTTCTTATCTAAAAGTTTTAGAATTCCATGACTGCATTTCTAAATGGTGCTTCACACAAAGCTTGTGAAAATCAGATGAGGTAGAGCCACATTCGCAGATCTGGACAAGTCTTAAAGGGAAATGGCATGTTGAATGCAGCCTTCAAATAAGAAATTGCTATGACAGTCAGAAGCGCTTTTGGGGGGGGGGGTGTGGCATCGCCGCCACCAATGAAATATGGGGGGGGGGCAACATATCGATTGTGCCTCCCTCAGTAATTTTGAACAACCTGAAAAATCATAATATGCAATGCAAATATATGTTTTAAAAAGCATTAGAAAACACTATAAAAACATTAAACATGGCATAAAAATGCTGTTAAACATACAAAATTGTCAATTCTGTATTACAATTTGGAGCACATGAGCGCGCCGAAAATTGTGGACATTTTTTCCACTTTTGCCCCCCCCCCCCCAACTCCGAAACATGGATTGATGCTCCTGGTGACAGTCAAATATATTGTGCTGCTTTCTATGACTTTGAGTTCTGTCTGGGTAATATTGTAAAGATTGGGTTCAGGATTTGCATGCCAGAAAATAGCAAAATGAATGAAATCAGCTAAAATCATTCACAATGTGAAGATTAAGATAAATAAACATATCTCATAGAACGTTTGAGTAGACTGCATAGTTTTGGTGAAAATCTGGACGGTTACATTTCAAAATTTCATTAGTTCGTTCTGTTAGTTCCAAATTTGTGCGCTTGAACTAGTGCTCGGTGAGGTTAAACATAGGTGAGGTGGTGCACGTAAAGCACATACACAGTGTTAATACTTCTTAAAGATTGTGTTTGGGATTTGCAAGTCCATTACTTCCCTTCATTATCAATACCAAACGGTAGTTTAGTACTTACAAATGGTGTGTTGAAAGTTTGAGATTCATACGTCATAGATTTGTTGTTTTATGAGAAAAACTAATAACGATATGTTACCAGAATATTGTTCTTTCCGCGAGTTTAAATTTTGCTCAAATTGTGAATCACGGTTATGTGTACGTTCGTATGACCAGCGGAGCACACTGATTGGTTAAACGGCTAAACTCTGCGTGACCTTCGGTTAACAGCTGATCGGACAATTTTGGAACGGCCCATGCACGTTAACATCACTGTAAATTTTGAAGTTTAAATGTCCGGATTTTCACCAAAACTACGTATTCTACCCAAAGGTTCTATGACAGGTGTTTATTTATACTAATCTTAACATTAGAGCTGATTTAATTCATTTTGCCGTTTTCTGACGTGTAAATCCTGTACTCTGTCTTTAAATCTTGTCTTAATTTTGCCATACTCTACTCTTAATTTTGTCTTAATTTCTCTCAATCCCATCTAAATCTTATCTTTCTGGATTCGTAGGGTGTTGACGGAGGAAGACAACAAGCTTGTTTGCAGGGAAGGGTGCGAGGAGGGCTCCTACTCCATGGAAGGAGAGTGCTTTGAGTGCCACCCCACATGTCAGGCCTGCAATGGCGGTGGAATCATGGACTGTACAAAGTGCACTCAAACAGGTAATCTAGCATTAAAGGCAGGCAATCTCTTTTGCACCCCTTCAGCAGCACACCAAAACATCACTCGTGCTTTTAGGCTATATATGAAGGACATGTCTGAGAAATTTGTAGATCAGTAATTAGAGTGTGTACCTAAACAACATTTTTCCCGGTCACGCAAGCCGCCGAAAACTCGCTCAACGGGGGGAGTGGGTTAAAATGTTTTCTTTTCCAAATCCAAGGTCCAAAATTTTTCCCGGTCACGCTGAAGCTGAAGGTCATGCTGTGTTTAGCAGTTTGACCATTTTTAGGGTACATAACCACTGACCGCAGCACTCAGCTGGTCATGCGAACATACCCATAACCATGTTCTGCAATTTGAGCGAAATTCAAACTCACGGAAAGAACAATATTCTGGGAGCATATCATTGTTACTGTTTTTTTTCTCATGAAACAACAAGTTCAGGACATATGAATCTCAAACTTTCAACACACCATTTGTAAGTACTTAACTACCATTTGGTAATGATAATGAAGAAAAGTGATCGTCTTGCAAATTTTGAACCCAATCTTTAAAGGTTAGTGACATGATTGGGAACACTTGAAAATGCCTCAAGAACCAAATGAGTTGAAATATATACCAACTATACACTAGCAGGAGTGGATCTCCCACCTGGGAGGATTTGTCTGTAATTTGTTTACTTAATTAAGGAGAATCAAGCATAAACATAGCAGTATCTTAATTTTATCCGAGGACGATAAAAATAAGCCCCATAGAGAGCCACACAACAGGTTTCCGTGCTACGAGTGATATTGAAATTGTTTATTTTAAAATGAATCACATTTGAATACAGGATTTTCACAGGAGAATCCTTGCATAGTTTACTTGATTCTAGAGTAGTTTCAGCCCAAGTTGAGGACTACACCCAATCTTGTCATTTACCTTTAAGTCAATTTTGACAATGTGCATGATTTCTGTTTGCTTTCATTCAGGAGAAGGCCACAAATATCTGCTGGAGGGGGCGTGCGTCAGTTTCTGCCCCCGGGGGTTCTTTGAGTTGGAGTACGACGGCGATTTCGTGTGTGAGGAATGTGACGAGAGCTGTAGCCACTGCAGCGGTCCAAGTACCGATGAGTGCACGGAATGCGAGTCGGGACTGACTTTAGAGAACGGACGATGCGTGGAGACCCATACAATCGCATGTGAGGTGGACAATTGTGACGATTGCATTCAGGGTGAGTTATCATCTGAAACAATTTTGTTACTGAGCTAAATCCAGGTGTTATCTCTTAAAAAAAAATCAAATGTTATTGAGAGTTGATATTTTAAACCTAATTAGCCCATTCTATTTTGAAACTGCATAGCCTGGATCTCAGCTGTGGATCATGTAATCACCATGAAAATTTGCATGTGCATACAACTGGATGTAATCTCCAAGAGCGGATAGTTAAACTTGAAAAATTTATATTTTCTATTTTTTAAATAATTAATTATGCAAATTTATGCATAAAATCATATTTTCACCTATAACTCACTTTGAACAGCTCGTAGAATGCCAATTTGTGGTGATAATCTTTTTGACATTTCTAACAATTATCTACCAAAAATTTGCCAAATCAGAATTCATTATCTATGTATTTCTCTGGGGTTTTTTTTACCTTTTGTTTTTAATTGCTTTTTCGATAAAGTTTGCTGCGAACACTGTCGTGATCATAAACAGCATGAAATCAATTAATTTAAACCAGTAAAAGTAAAATAATCATACATCTATGAATTTTGGGGGAAACACAATTTGTGTTGAAATTGTACACAAAATCATGTTTTTGAATAGATTTGAGGCTGACGTGCATGTACGAAAAGTCGTGCAGTGTCGTAATGGTATGTTTGATTTTCGCAAACATGGTCTCAAAAGTCGCGTGAGACTTGAAGTAAAAAGTCAGTGAGCGCTCTCAGAAAATTTTCCTACATGGGGTTAACTCATTTAGTTGGTGAAATGTGTCTTCATTAAAAAAGACAAATCTAATTTATAGTTATATCATGTTTTAGTCACATTTTCTTTAGAAATAAGAGCCATGAAACTTCTTGCCTTCTCGGCAAACCGGTACGCCACTAGTGCCCTATTAAGGTTACATGTGGGCGAGCTGGTGCGCCTCAGCACACAAAGTGTTAAGTGTGGGATTAAGTGTGTGAAGATATGTGAATTTCTTACATTATGAATCATTTTAGCTCAAAGCTCAATTTGGGGTGTGCCATCATGAACACAATCTTTAAATGTGTCCTTGAGGTTTGCCCAAAATTATTTGTAGTTAGAACATTTTATAACCAAGATCTTGAAAGTGAGTATCAATTCCCTGTCACCCCACACAGAACTGTTCACTGTTCACATGAAAACGGCATAAAGTAATAATATTGGTCATTACCATAATCGTAGGTGTTTTCCTCACATTACCGTATCTTTGATATGATGCGACGCGTCACACAAATTTACTCAAAATTTCCATTTTTTGCAGGAAATGCCAATGTATGCCAGTCATGCTCCCGATCGTACTTCCTTGATGGCACGCAGTGTGTCCGTAATTGTCCCGCCGGTTCATATCCTGTCAGCGACGACGGCACCTGCAGGCTGTGCCATCCGTCGTGCAAGACCTGCGAAGGCACCAGCGACCATTGCACGTCATGCGACCCAGCGTACTACCTGGATACGGTCGATTTCATGTGCCTTACGCAATGTCCCGACGACACGTACATGGATGACGTGAACAAAGAATGTGTGCTGTGTCACGACTCGTGTGCAACCTGCTCTGGCGGCGGGGCGAACGAATGTACCAGCTGTTACGGTGTAGCTGATTTCCTTTCAGGTACGTATGATGCACTTTGCCGTACATGGGGTTATCATTATTTTTTGTTATTCAGTAATGTTTATTTCTGATTCCATAGCAAAGTAATATACAAATTTTCTCATTCACTTTGTTATCTGTTGACATATTTACACATTCACTTGGAATGTGCCAAAGTCAAGGTATAGTTTTGTTAAATGGTCAAAAATGGAATTTCTTTGCAATTATGATTTTTTGCTACACATATATGTTCTATCAGTGCCTGAAAATTGCTCGTTCTGAAACTCTACCATTTTTTAGAAATACTCAAAATGTAAAATGTTGGGGGGGGGGGGAACCCCGACATTTTCGATAGGTTGTCCTATAATTCAAACGTCATAATTTGTCACTTTAAACAATTTTGAGTGAGTGTGATGTTGTATTCTGATGTCTGGGATAAAGATTGACAAAAAAAAAATTGTCTGATTGCCCAAAAGTATACTTGTGTTTTAACAAAATTACCAAACAAATATTCATTTCACATTCACTTGGATTTTGTTAACAAAAGTACAAAATAGACATTTTATACACATGTTTCAACTGAAATATACCAATCAACATGTTATGTATACTTTAATTAAACTTGTATAAATAATTAAATTGCAATATAAAACATATAAGAAAATATTCAACTTACACATCAAATTTGGAACAAAATTATTGTGAAGATAAGTAATTAAGCAAAAAGAACAAAAAATAATTTTGCAGAATCTATTCATTGAAAAAATGACCGCAATCCCTCCCCATCCACCTACGCCTACCAAGCTAAAACACAACACCCACATAGACACCTACCCTCCCCTAACCCCTGTATGTACTTCCTTTAAAGTTAGTGACATGATTGGGAACACTTGAAAATGCCTCAAGAAACAAATGAGTTGAAATGTAT
>JZLH01S0288325.1:2507-21326 GCA_001188425.1 Eucidaris tribuloides
GGGTTGTTGTGAGAGAGATATTCTTACGATGAAAGAAACGAAGAAAAGGCGAATTATGATATGAAAACGACCCACTATTTTACGTCTTTTCGAGTTCTACGGCAGAAAGTTACACTTAGTAAACCGTGCTCTCGTCGACCACCGCAAAGTACGGACTTTACGAAGTGAAACTTATCAAATGTTACGTTACGTAAATCCACATCTTTGGGCGTTTTTAGGACATTCGTATATTTATATTAAAATATCGCTTTAGGGAAACGATTTCTGAGTCTGAAATTTTGCAGAAGATTCGTATTCGTATAACTATTTCGAATATTATAAAAAACTCAAAATCGAAAATTACACCCAAATCAGCAAAAGTTACAGTTCTAAAAACACGCACGATATAATAACTCAACATTTGGGCTTTTACGTAAGCCTAAGGACGTAATTTTAGAATTGTACTTAGGCAAAACAATAAATAATTTGTAAATTAGGTGCTACCTTCGATTTATCTCTTCGTTTTCAATATAGATGAAAGGTGATCACAACCTGCTGTATTTATGTTCATCCGCAACATGATGGATCGTGTCATCATGCTTATCCTGCTACTCTTCAGTACGCAAGAGGTTTATGGAGCACCGCTCTCATCCTACCTCGTGACGTCATTCTCCAGTCCTGATCCCAACCAACCATTCAACCACATCATCATCAACAACATCAACGGAGATGTCTACATTGGAGCTGCCGAGACCCTCTATCATCTTGACTCTAATCTAACTCTACAACAGACTGTGGATGTAGGGGAATGTACTGGTGGTGATGCTGATAACATGAACTATAATAGAATCCTGGCTGTAGCTCCACCACCGGTTGATAGACTCATCACTTGTGGTGGATGTGATGGATTCTGCGAGATGAGGAGCTTGACTGACATCTCTGAGGATGTGGTCAGACATACAGACCTGACAGCAAGGGTTGTAACCACAGCAGATCTATCAACAGTAGGAATTGTTTCCTTGGGATCAGATGAAAATGGTATCAAAAATGCTTCATATTATTTATTTACAGGTGTGAGCTTTATTCACCACCAGAGTCCAACACACCATTTTCCTTTTTTGCGCAAGCATTCTCTTAAGAACCTGCGGTTTCAACATGATATTACAACAGATCGGAATTTTCAATTAATTAACATTTTCATAGAAGTGTTAGAATGGCAGGATTATTTGTACTACATGATACAGAGAAGGCATGATATTCGCATGGATTCAGTCAGGAGTAAAGTTGGCCGCATGTGCCCCAATTCTAATGACGATCATCTTGAATCGTATACAGAGATAGAACTCAACTGTGCCGTTGAGGCCGGGTTGTACAACGTGATCCAAGCAGCTCACATTGGTCCTGCAGGATCACAGCTAGCCGACTCCTTGGGTATCAATCCTGACGATGACATCCTGTATGCTGTGTTCACTAAAGGAGATACCTCACCTGGGGAGTCTGCTCTGTGTCTATATACGATGAATGATATCCAGGAGAGATTCCTAGATGCTGTACATGGGTGTATTAGTGGCAACAGCAGTGCTGGAATAATGGTTGACTATTTGAAGGAGACAAGGGCTAAATGTGGAGAAGTAAGTTGGTTGTAATGTTATCCGAATCAGTTTTAATACAATACTCATCTGCTTGGAATGTATAATGGTCCAGAAATTTGAAACATGGGTAGGGCTATATTATAGGCAATAAATAGTGCCGATAGTACTTACATAATGTGTGTGTTGTGTGTGTGTGTGTGTGTGTGTGTGTGTGTGTGTGTGTGTGTGTGTGTGTGTGTGTGTGTGTGTGTGTGTGTGTGTGTGTGTGTGTGTGTGTGTGTGTGTGTGTGTCTGTGTGTGTGTCTGTCTGTCTGTGTTACGGTGCTTATTTAGTTCATTGTCATTTGTGATGTAATTTATGAAGATATTCATAAAATTTGAGAGATGGAATTTCTTCATCAATATGTTGAGGCTATAGTATAGATATAGTGACCGCCATGACATGTATAGTTGTTTTTAAAGCTTGAGGGAGCCTTCAATCCTGCTATGACCCAGATTTTTGCAGAGGGGTCATATAGCAGGATGCAGTGGCGTAGACAAGTCCTCTGAACCGGGGGGTGGGGTGATTTGCTGTCTAAAGGATAAATCATAATGCACGTTCAAATAAGTGCGCGTGCACACATACACACAAAACACACACACACACACACACACACACACACACACACACACACACACACACACACACACACACACACACACACCTACACACACGCACGCACACACTCACTCACACCACACACAAACATATACATACACATACACGTGCGTCGTGCGTGCACACACACAGATACAATCACACACGCACACGCAGATACACACCACGGCCATATCAAGTATTTTTATATAGGGGATTTGTAAGAAAAGAAAACGGACATTTGAGTGGGGGCCGTGGAATCCTTTTTACTGCGGGGGAGGGGCTGTCAATAGGTCAATGGCGGCTGCCCGCCCAGCAATTCCAGGGGCTCACCTTAAAGGCAGTGGATCTCATTTGCAAACATCCCCGCAGACCAGGAAAAGATAACCCATGCCCTTAGGATATTGTTGAAAAAGCATGTCTGTGAAATTTAGGGTCATTCATTAACTAGAATTGAAAATAAATACAAAAGAACAAACAATAGCGATTTTAGGTACGTTCTATGGTAGGAATTTTTTTTTCTCGCGAGAAAAAAATTCAACATCAGAGTTTAACGGTCACTTAATTCCACTCAAACCCGAGATTATAGCTCCTATATTTTGCTAAAGGTTCCCAGATGGCATTTTCTTCTAAATGCCATTGTATTTACACAATGTTAATTTTTAGGCATGCAAATGAGATCCCCTGCCTTTAAAATCCTTGTTATAGGGTCGGGGTATGGGGTTAGGGGCCGGAGCCCCGTGAAGCTTAGTAGCTTTAGGGGTTTATAATCATATTTTGACTCTCTGATATCACTAGTGTCATGAAATGGACATTCAACAATAAGAGCTGCGAATATTCATTTTGGCAAAATTAGCAGTAAACTGCTTAGTTCAAAATCATTTTTCCTTGAAAAGTAGGCGGATGATTGTGCAGGCTACTCCTCCCTCGGCCAAAGTGGAGGATATATCCCGTATCCGCCCAGGATTTACTCCACTGTCCATTGCAACGTCCCTTGTGAGACACCACCCCGTTAGGAGCAGAAGACAGTTGTTTGGGGGATCAGAAATACGAATGTACTAAGGGAATACAGGTGACACGACGACGATGATGATGATAATATCAATAATAATTAAAACTACAATGATAATAATAATAATTGTAATAATAATAATGATGATGATGATGATGATGATGATGATGATGACGATAATAATGATAATATCAATAATAATTATAACTACAATGATAATAATAATAGTAATAATAATAATAATAATAATAATAATAATAATAATAATAATAATAATAATGATGATAATACTACTACTAATAATAATGACGATGATGATGATGATGATGATGATAATAATAATAATGGTGATGGTCATGGTGAATTGTCCAGTTCAAAGAATATTATCACAGGGGTGCCCCAAGGAAGTGTCAATATTGTTCTTTTTATTTATAAATGATATTTCTGATTCTTTAGAATGAAGTTCTTGTAACATATTCGTTGATGATGTTGTTATTTACTATGCAAACAAAGATATAAATATTGTCTCAACCTTTCTTCAAAATGATTTATATTGTCCAATTGGCATATAAGTAATAAGTAACGAATTAATATTGATAAGACAAATGCGATGTTACTAAGTATTACTTCCACTCATCATTTAAGTATATATACCCATAGGTAATGATAAGATCGAACAAGTTGACCATGTGCGATATTTAGGTGTTGACATTGATAAACATCTCACTTGGAATGTTTAGTTCACAATCTTACCAAATCTATTGCTCAAAAGATTTATTCATTACGGATTCATTATGTAAAATGAGTCAGTATCTCGATTTCATTTCTTTAACTCTTATTTACAAAACAGTTATTCAGCCTTGTTTTGATTATGCATGTTCAGTATGGGGTAATTGTTCGTCAAAAAACAAAGAAATCCTACTGCGTTTACAAAAGAGAGCAGCACGTATTGTTACTTGTAATTACAACTATGACAATTATAAACGTTTTGATATTTTTAAGTTTAAGAACAAAGAAATTACTTTCTCGCAACAATTATGTTCAAATGTATCCGTGGTTTAGCACCTATTCGTCTGTGCAATAATATTGATATGCTCTTCGTAAGTCATAATTTTAATACCAGAGCAGTTAATACTGTAAATGTTGTAATGCCGAAACCCAGTTTAGAATCTTTTAAGCACAGTTTCTGATACGCAGGAGGTAAAATATGAAATGCACCACCAAATGCAATGCAAAACACCGGTACTCTTATTTCTTTCAAGAGCATGTATAAGAAAATGTTCTTTTAATTCATTCTTATGTTAATGCCAACCAGTGTCTCTCAGTAACAACATTTCTGCGTCACCGATTTTATCGCTTCATATTCGATTCAAGAACGCCTTGCAGTCTTAAGCCTAGGTCACATTAGGTCTACGATGACCTTACGGAGCCCGTAAACTCGTCGTATCTTCCATATCGTACGATCTACTTACGGTGACAAGCTTTGACTGTACGATTTTGCACGATTTCACGGGCTCCCCACGGGAATCGTAGACTCTACGATTTTTGTTTAGTGTGAAATTTGACAATTTTTTACAAATCGTAAAGCAGGCGTCACACTGTCCCGAAGTTGAGCAAAGATGGACACACGATTGCGGAATTTTTTCAAATTCGGCTCTGATCGTATAAGCATCGGGCCATTCGTGAGAGCATCTTAAACCATCGTGTCGGCCCTCTGTCATACGGTACGCAGGGGGGGGGGGGGTATGTTGGGATGTTCAACACCCCCTTTAGCAAACAGGGGGGTGTTTTGAAAAAATGGAAGTTTTGTTCACCGCGTCGCCCCCCCCCCCCCCGAACGCGACTTTTCGGCGGCTGGCCGGGAAAAATGTTGACCTCGGATTGGGATGAAAAAAAATTCACTTTTGGCGGCTGGGCTGACCGGGAAAACATTTTGACCTCGGATTTGGAATGATTTTTTTTTCATTTTTCGGTGGCTAGGCTGACCGAAAAAAAAATTGACCTAGGATTTGACCGCGGTTGAACACCCCCCTTCGCAAAATCCTGCGTACGCCTATGCCCTCTGTAGACATCGTATTTGCTTCGGCAGTTGATTTCTTTTGCGAAATTGAAAATTCCATATTCGAGTGGCCATCTTGGTCAATTTCAGGACAGTGTGACGCCACCATAAGCCCGTAGCCCGTAAACTTATCGTAGATGGCATTGTACGATCGACGCAGGGACATCGCACCGAGGCTGTGCGCTGATTGTACAATCATCGTACGATATCAGATAAAGCCCAGGCCACATTTGACTGCGTACACCGTACGATAACGTTTTCTGCATTTATCGTACGATTTTGGGGGCATCGCAGATGGCCATGGGCGCAAATCCGGGGGGACGGGGGATCAGTTCCCCCCCCCCCCCACGATTTTGAAGGTGGGGACACAATATCAAATGTTCCCCCCACGAATTTGCATGTGCATGCCAAAAAACTGTGATTTGGCTGGAAATGTGGTAGATTAGAAAAAATTTGGCTGGCAAAATATGGTTTTGGTCGGCGGTCGGCGCCCCCCCCCCCGCTTGTCAGAAATTGTTTGGCTGGCAATTTGGCAGGTTAGAAAAATTTTGGCTGGCAAAATATGGTTTGGGCAGGTTCCTGCATGTGATGTCCCCCCTACATTTGAAAATGGATTTGCGCCCATGCAGATGGCGACGGGCTACGATGTATCTACTACGTCGTGCGATTGCTGCACGGGTCTTTGAGTTCGGGCTGGTGCAGAGGCTGTACGAAGATCGTACAGCTATCATACAGAGATTGCGCGATAGCCCTGTAGTCTCCTTGGCCTCTTCACAGATCGTTCGATATCGTACAGAGATTGTACGATATCGTACAAAATCGTACAATATCGTGCAGGGGGTACACAGAGAATGTGTATAGCCATCGTGTCATTTTGAGTGTTCAAGTGCCGATGTCGTACAATGACTGCACGATCAGTGCAAAGCCTCGACCCTGGGGGAAGGGGGTGGCGATCGCCCCCATGAAAATATTGGGGGCAAACATATCGATTTGCCCCCCCCCCTCCCCCATTAATTTTGACAACTTGAAAAATTCATAATATGAAATGCAAAGATATGCTTTAAAAAGCATTGGAAAGCAAATAAATCCATTGAACATGGCATAAAAATACTATTCAACATGCAAAATCGTCAATTTTTCGGCTCGTTTTGCGCACAGAATTTTGTATTACGATTTGGAGCGCGGAGCGCGCCGAAAATTTGCACATTGCACACCACATTTTTTTCACTTTTTCACTTTTGCACACCACAATTAAACGTAGCACCGACGTCAGTGGCGTAGTCAAGGAGGGGGCGATGGGGGCGGTCGCCCCTAAGATTTGGCCAAAAAAAGTGATGTGAAGCTGGCACCTTCATTTCCTTTGTTTTTTTATGTTGTGCAACATTTTAATATTGTGCAACACGTGATGTAACATATATCAATCCAGACCATAGAGTTGGATTATTTATAATCCAACTGTATGATCCAGACGCGGTTCTACAGCGGAAACTTTAAGGGGGGGGGTTACTGGGGGCTTCATCCATGGCGAAATCGTAGGTCCAAAAAATTGGAACGACTGCAGTATACCACCTTCCCCCCCCCCCGCCCCCGGTCTCTATTTCTAGACATCTAGACAGGCTAGACAGGCTGCGAGGCTATGTTTAACTGTGGAACGTGCGAAGTCTCAATGTTCCTCCAAAAGCGAACATACGCCCTGTACGATGCATCTACCTGTCATGTCTTCTCACCTACCCACCTACGGACCTTCACTCCTCCGTAATTAGCCAGGGCGGCGTTAGAACGAGGAATAATTGATATTAACATGAATTCAGCTGTTACGTCACAGGTTTGGTGATTACTCAAAACGGCACGGGGCTATTAGCGTACGCCAAAGGAGGGGGGCCAGTGGGGGCAGTATTGCCCCCCCCCCATAATGCTTTTCGGATTTCGTCGGTACACGAAAGACTCCGTCGGTACATGCTGGACCGACAAAAAATAATCATGTTACCGACGAAAATATCTCAAAAACCAACAAAATATTGAAGAATTGCACATTTTTTTTAATGTAAAAATCTTGTTTTTTCAAGCTCGCTCGCTCCGCTTGCTTACATAAGTGATTTTCTTCATGTCAGGTGTTTTTCGGTAACCATGCAGGCAAACCGTCTTGTCATGAGTACTCTGATTGATGACATTTGGTACAGTCAACTTGAGTCAAATGTACTACATCGACAACGTTCCAAATCAACCGACCCGAGCATAATGTTGTACCGACAAAATGTTTACAGGCCTACAACTTTAAACTGTTGAAAGATTCAACATTTCAGCAACGTGTATATGGAAAAAAAGAATAGAACGCTATTTGATACCGGGGCACACTAGCTCCACCATGAAAAGTGGATGCAAATATTTTGCTCTTTAGCCAGTTCCTCGTTCACCAGCCAAATCAAAAGCCACAAATTGCCTTTAATTTGCACACACGTTCCTATTCTCTTAGACTTCGAAACATGTTCTTCCCAAGCAATGTTGAATAACAAAACTTGTTGCATGATTATACTTGTGTTCATATTAAATTGTAGTACTACTGAGTGCTGATATCAATAATATCAGAACATCAGGAGGCTTTGTTAAGGTTGTAGAAATTCAACTTTCTTTGACTTGAAAATCTATTGATATCTGAAGCGCTCGTTCGCATCGCTCACTCACATTACCATTATTAGTAGAAGAAGCATCTTATATTTTTATATCTACAAGGATCTACAAGGGTGGGGTTAGGGGGTTTAACCCCCCCCCCCTTGAGCTGCCAAGTGAAATATTTGTATGGTCTTATTATGTTGGTAGATGTCAGGAAAACCAAAATAAGCCTATTGCAATATTTTCTTTTAAAAACAGTGCAAAACACTACAAAACCATTAAACTTAACATAAAATTACTATCAAACATACGCAGTTTTCAAATTTTCATACACAATTCTCAATTTTTTGGCGCGCTTCGCGCGCAAACACATTTTGAAAATTTTCGGCGCGCTTCGCGAGCAAAAATGCAATTTTCAAATTTTTATACACAATTCTCAATTTTTTGGCGCGCTCCGCGCGCAAACATAAACAGTTTTCAAATTTTTCGACGCGCTTCGCGCGCAAACATATGCAACTTTCACATTTTCTCCCATCACCATTCGCTCAAAAAAACCCTTACCAAAAAACTAGACTCGCCCCTGATTATTCACTATCTTCGTTAATCATTCAACTGTTATTATTACACAACATGAATAGCCTATGTCGGTAGCGTCGGGGAGTTTGTTCGGCTTTCCTTCGTGCCTTGCCCCCCCCCCTCCGCCCCCCCATGGCAAAAGCCTGGCTACGCTACTGCTACGGGGCTACTAGGCTACGGACCACTGTGGGACCTTGCACACCACAGTTAAACGTAGCACCGACGTCAGTGGCGTAGCCAAGGGGGGCGATGGGGGCGGTCGCCCCCTAAGTTTTGCCCCCTCCCCCCCCAAAAAAAAAGTGATGTGAAGCTGCCACCTTCATTTCCTTTGTTTTTTTTCTCCTACAGTAATATACCTGTCGCGGATTTAGATATGTATATTTTCATAAGCGTAATCAGAAACATGTCAAAATTTTCGGCGCGCTTCGCGCGCACAATTGAATACTAGTATAATAATAATATGATAATAATAATAATAATAATAATAATAATAATAATAATAATAATAAAAATAATGATAACAATAATAATAATAACAATAATGATAATAACACATTTTTGTATAGCGCATAACACGAAGGCAAAATTGCACGTCTCTAAGCACTTTTTAGAACAGAAATACAAAAGGAGTGTTGTGCAAGTTTAATGTTTTTGCAGTGCCTTGCGCAGATAGCGTTTAAACATATTCTTGTATTACGTAAGAATTTTTATTAAGTCGTTATTTTGGGGGATGCTCTGTTTAATGTTTGTAGTAGCGTGGTACAAAAACTGGCAAAATTTTCGGCGCGCTGCGCGTGCGAAATTGCATTTTTTTTAAAGAATACTGTGTGTGATTAGTAATGTTTTGTAGTATTACGTTTTAAGAATTGTTCAGTATGTCTTCTTTTTTTCTTGGCAGACAAAAAAATATGTTTCCTTCCAAAACTGGCGCGGTAAAAAAATATAAAAATTGCAGTAGGCCTAAAGTCTAAAATTTTTTGTGCAGAGCGCGCCGCAAAATTGATATTGTCCAAGTTTAATGGTTTTATAGTGTCTTGGGCTGTTTTTTTTAAAACATACTTTTGCATTACGTTTGAAGAATCTTTTCAATTTGTCAGATTAGGGGGCAGCATAACAATATGTTTGTCATCAAATATTTTCATTGGCGTGGTTGAAATGTCAAAATTTTCGCTCAAAACTGTATGAAATAACAATTTCTTATCGCGCAAAGCGCGCCACAAAAGTAATATTTTGTATGTTACTGCATTATGTTTTTAAAATTTTTCAAGCTGTTGTTGTTTTAATCCGAGGCAAAACGACATGTTTGCCACCACACACACACACACACACACACACACACACACACACACACACACACACACACACACACACACACACACACACACACACTCAATCATCCAGTATCTTGAGCTAGACGTATAGGAATTTCTGCAATTCTGGACTCGAGGTTTACTCTTTTTAGGTAGGATACCAAATAGACTGAAAAAGGCAACATTGTACATGTACATGTACATTTTTAAAGGTAAAAATGCAAAATTTTCTCACACCATATCCTCTCTCATCATGCTCATGTTGTTTACATGTAGGCCTAAACGGTCACATAACGTCTTATTTTACTGCAACAAGATGATGATCTCAAAAACTCACACTAATAGAGAGGTCCCCTCGTAGCCAATTCATTAACATATTCTGCATAAAGGGTGATCCCTCTCACGCCTTCCTCAAATATTTCATACAGTAAATTACCTGAAAAATTTCTTATAGGGGTAACCAGACCCTCAACAAAGCTATATAATTTGTCTAATCTTCAAAAATTACAAATTAAAAGTATAAAATATTCAGATTAATTTGTCACCAAGAAGCAAAATATGTAGATTTTTAAAGGTAAAAATCCATATTTTTTTCCATTTCCTGGGAGGGGAAAACCAAGTGTATTTTTTTCTGTGTTTGCATGGCGAATTTCTATGTAGAATTGTATGATTTGATTGTAAAAATGCGATTTTTTGGGGGGGGTGGGGGGGGGGCTCGCTTGCATATTAGAATTTATATTTCTCGTCTCGGGGCCGTCATCAGCACAATCTACTTGGGGCTCAACTTGCCACGAATATCATGAGTGATTGTATTGTTCTGTATTGAATAGAAAAAAAATTATGTGACTAAAAAAATGTGAATTTTGCACTAGATGGCATCAAATATTCATGATAAAGCAAACAGGATAGTATCGTCGGCGTTCATCCGAACCGTCGTATCAGTCGATTTTGGTCAAAATATCGATTTTGAGATTTTTACAGAAAATGAAAGTACAAGTCCTACCCTATATATGGTTAAATTTCTAGGCAGCAATTTATTTTATTTTCTGAGATATGTGGGGATTTTAAAGGCGATGCCATACAAATTTTTGATAAAATGCGCAAATCCCATTGGAAACGTGTACTGCAGCACAGCAAACAACAACTGCGCGCACTTAATATGCAAATACGCGGTCAGATACTGTCGTATCTGCGCTGCATTGACTTTGCACGTGAAAGAGAGATACGACGGTTTGCTGATCGCGCGTATTGAAAATGCGGTCAGCGTTGTTATGTTTCCTATGGCGTTTTAGTACAGGGAAAATGTAAACCGCTCAACCGTTATTTTGACTCTGTGCTAAAACTATTTTTTTGTGAAGTGGACAGTCAATAATTAAAACTCATATCAATTTCTAAGCGATCTTTTACTTTTTTCATGGTCTAGAGTTTTGTAACACAATGGCAAACATTTTTTTTGCCATTGTAACAAATCTACAAGCTGTATATACTATTGACACGAGATTTATGATAATCAAATGTTTCTCTTTAAGGTTAGGTCAAAATATGTGACCAAAGTCCATGTTATCATCAGCGGAATTGAGTCTAAAAACTTACTTTTGGGTCGAAAATCTCGTAGAGGATCCCTGGTTTTCCCATCTTTTCTGACTTTGCCGCATCATAAAATGAAAGTGCGTCATCGATAAATATATTGACAATAAGTATTTGTAGCGGGAAGTATAAGGATTCTAAAAATGTAAAAATCTAATTTTATTGGATATAAGAAGGCCCGCGGAATTGGCAAAAATCAAACACAACCTACATTTTCTCCCAGTCACAGCTGCACGCAGCCTTTATTATTATGCGTTCAAGTGTGAATGAGAACAATAACAGCAGCCGCAGTCCGTCGCTTCCTCCTATACACAGGACGGTGTGAGAAAGCAGTGACGCATGACCTGTATGTGCGGTACCTCGGATTTCTCTGCGCAAAAGAGGATCGTTTTCTTTTGTTAAGAAATTCATATGCACCCCATTTTCAAAGTGGGATGCATTTAAATTTTGGCACTTCATCCAGAGGTATAAATTTTATATTCTTACATGTTTATACATGTAGGAGGTCATTTAAAAACATGGTAATAATTTGTGGGGGTTCAGGGGACAGAGCCTCCTGAAGCTCAGGAGTTCTAGGGGTTTTATAAGCACATTTCGACTCTCTGGTAACATTTATTTTTTTATTCATTTTGACAAACTTAGCATTAAACTGCTTGGTTTAAAATCATTTCTCCTTGAAGAGTAAGGGGGATGATTGTGCAGGCCATTCCTTACTCGGCCAAAGTGGGGGATATATCCCGTCCCCCTCCCCCAGGATTTACATCAGTGTCCATTGCAAACGTCTCTTGTTAGACACCACCCCGTTATAGGAGCAGAAACAGTTGTTTTGGGCATCAGATATACGAATGTACTATGGGAATAAAGGTGATACGACAATAATGATAAACGTGATAATAATATCAATAACAACAAAAACAATTATAATGATACCAATAATAAAAACAACAACAATAATATAAAAATAAAAATAATAATAATAATAATAATAATAATAATAATAATAATGATAATAATAGTAATCACCTTACTACTAAACAAAAGTAATAATAAGAATATTACTGATTAAAAAATATATATTTTTCCGTGAAACCTGGGGGGATGATTGTACATGTCATCCCCCTCCCCCCACCTTGTGAGCTGCGGGGGATGCATACCCCCATCCTCCACGCTGGTCGTTGCACCTGGGGGGGGTGATTTGCTGTCCAGAGAGGTCGATTATAATACAAGTTTAAATAAGCGCGCGCACACGCACGCACACAGACAGACAGACAGACACACACACACACATACAAACGCGTGCATGCACACACACTAACACACACACACACACACACACACGCGCGCGCGCGCGCGCGCGCACCACACACACACACACCCTCGCACCACACACACACGCGCGCGTGCACACACACAGATACAGACACACACGCACACACAGATACACGCCACGCCAATATCAGGAAGTTTGGACCTTTGATATAGGGGGCCGCGGAACTCATTTTAATGCAGGGGACGTGCTGCCCGCCCAGAGCGGTGAATTTTAGGGGCTTGTCTTAAAATCCCTGCTATAGGGTTCTGATCGGGGGTCAGGGGGCGGAGCCCCCTGAAGCTCAAGGCTGTTAGCAGTTTCGTAAGGGTATTTTGACTCTCTGATAACAGTTTTTTGTGTAGTGGACAGTCACATTTAGAAAGTGGGATGTGTTAATTTTTGGCACTTCATTCGAAGGTATAATTTTATATGTGACCTGTCACCACAAAACGCACAATAAGTTGGAAAAATTGGATATTGAGTTTTTTAAATGGTCTGAAAAAAGAGATCGTAAGCTTTAGAATGGTATAAAATTTGTTTAAATTGGACAAGGCTAACCCAGTTAAAACACCGCTCAAAAGATTGGACCTTTACATAAGCTATTGTCAGGAAAGGGGAGAAAAACGGCATCAAAGATCACGCTTATTCATGCACGCTGGCAAAGAGCGCTAGCTGTGTGGGGCATGAAAGGTGGAATTAAAACTCCATAGGAACCGACATGAAGGTGTTTTCGGATTAGGCTCAAATTTGGCACAATGAATTCACACACTTAATCCTTCTATTTAGCCAAGTTTCATTGTCTGGAGTTTTATACATTTCAAGTTACAATCAATTATCTTTTAGGGTGTGTCTGTTAGATGAGGCCCATTCCTTGGGGGTATTACTTGTTACAAAGTCTTCTCCACTATTTTAATTTTCAAGAAAAAACAAACTTTGGAATCACCTATGACCCTCAAATTTGGACTAATGATAGATTAATGTATGTACTTTCAGAAAATCCCAAAATCCCAAAATCCACCCCTCCGACCCAAATCAACTAATTTACAGATTTACGCAAAAACTAACATTGCGACTTATTGATCGAAATGTCGTGACAGGTCACATATTATGAAATTTTTATAGCGGGTCATTTAAAAACATGGTGATAAATTTTTCCTTGAAAAGTAGGGGGATGATATGCAGGCCATTCCTCTCTCGGCCAAAGTGGGGGATATGTCCCTCATCCACCCAGGATTGACACCAGTGTCCACTGCAAACGTCCCTTGTTAGACACCACCCCATAAAGAGCAGAAGACAGTTGTTTGGGGGGGGGGCCTCCCTTGGTGCCTGGATATCAGTCTCAAAGGGCCAAAACTGGAAATAACTGATGTATTCTCTATGGGCACAACAGAGAGTTTGCGAGACCTCAGTAGAGCGCCGTCCCTCCTGTGGGTCTTGTATCGTTCTGTACCCCAAATCTCAGATTTCCTTTCTTTACTGTCCCCCCCCCCCTTACCCGTTTGACGAAATAAGTCACCTATTGAACTATCTCTCTCTCTCTCTCTCTCTCTCTCTCTCTCTGTACCCCCACAAATAAGTATATGTGATATCACACCCACACCACACACAAACACATGCACACAAAGTGTTCTTGTCTTTTATTTCATCTACCATACCCCTCTTTCCCTTTATAACTTAATGTTAAGTTTTCCACATTTAGTTGTACGATGATGGCTGTCATCCTCATTCCACAATGTCCACAAACTACTTCTATTATAGCAGAAGCTTAGTACACAATACTGAATGCATAGGTTTGTGTGTGTGTGTGTGTGTGTGTGTGACAGAGGTATTTCTGTTCTCATTGACAAACTTCTATGTAAAGGTGTGATTGATCCGTTGAGTCATGCATAAATGAGCACATATTAAAGGTACAAACGTCACTTTTCAAATTCACAGGGGTTATTTGGGGGATTTTTGATACAGGATTTTGACAAATTCTGTTTCTGTTAATCATCTATCGTTTGACCACCCTCCCTCCCCCCCTTACACCTTTTGAGACAATTTACACATATTTTCGGTTCAGTGTGTTGCATTTAAAAATTTTCATCCTTCCTAAATTTTGAAATTGTAAAATTCATTACGTTTATTGACAAAAATTGAAATTGGATATTTTTCCGCAAAAAGTATCAGCACATGTTGTACAAACATGTCACCATGTCATGGTTGAGTAAGCACACTTTATTAATAAAACAAAAAATACAAATTTTTACTGTAATTTTGCATAAATAACTGACTCCTGTGACTTATGAAAAATGACAATTTTACCTTTAATGCATGCTCACTCATGCATGACCTGACGGATCAATCCCATTTTTACACCAAAGTTAGGCAATGAGTGTAAAAACACCCCTGCAAAATTTCTGTGCTCAAATTTGTTTCGTTACAAAGTAATAATATTTTGAAAAGGGGAGAGCTTAATTTTTGTGTAGTGTTTATTTATATTTTTGTAATTATTGTGCTGATTTCATCATTTTAAGTTTGACAAACGTTAACCTACGTGATACGCACTAAAGAAACTTACATTGTTAAATTTATGTCCAGGGTTTCTCTATCACCAAACAAGAGGCAACATCCCACCAATGCAACCCAGGAACTACAAACACATACCCCAGTGGTGTAGTGGCCCTCATGTCATGGCCTGTCTTCACATTCGCAGACGACATCCAATCCTCCCTTTAGGACGGTTATTACACGAAGTAATGGTATTCTTTAATTTCATGTTTAGGTGGAGGACTTCACTAGAGAACAAGCAGCAGACCATCAATGTACAGCACTCCTAGACACTATCACCTTATACGCATATGCCAGTGGTGTGGTGCCCCTGAGTTCTTCCCCTCTACTCACCATGACAGACACCACTCCCACCTCCATCATCACCACCAAAGACAAGCAGCATACTGTGGCTCTGATTGGAACTGAAGATGGAAACCTGCTTAAAGTGTGTATAAAATCATTGATGTATTATTTATGAAAAATAATGAAAAAAAATTGACCTGTATACCTAAACACCTAATAAGCTACAAAAGGAAAAAAAGAACATTATGTAAATACTCTTGTTTATACAAGAAACTACCATTTAACCACTTTGAGCAAATTATACGACCTGGAAGCTCTGTTATGGCGGAGTTATAGTCACAGTTAGATTTAGCCTATACCTAAATTCTTGATAAGCACTGATCTTTAAATTTCACAGGCATGTCCTTCACTAGTAGCCAAAAGCAAAACTGAAATTTTGTAGTGTTTCATGAGGTTTGCATAAGAAATCCAGTGAGCTTAAAACGCTTTTATGCAAAATGAATCATTATATCATCATCCCGATATAAAGATTTGTTTATATTCAATTACACAAGAGACTTTCAAACAAGAGATAAATGTAACTTTAAGATTGTCTAGATAATATGTCACAGGGTATACATACTGGAATGTTTAGTCTGGTTTTCTAATACAACAATGCAAGTCTGTTAACTTATTAACTGCTTTCACATTAGCATACGTCTTCTGTTGGAAGAATGTGGAACAGCAATTACAATATCACACCGAATATCTTTGGTTTGGCAATATCCTGCAGTTTCTCTCATCGTCTTTCACGGATTTATTTATAGAGTTTGGTCATGATTTTTGTCTCGCCTGCGTAGCGGAGCGAGACATAGGTATCACTATTTCCGGTGTCGGCGTAGGCGTCGTCGGCGTCGTCGTCGGCGTCGTCGTCGTCAACAATTGTGTTGTACAGCCCAATAACGTTTCTAGTATAGCTTCAGTTGCAGCGAAGGTAGGATCACCAAATTTCATACCAGAGGTCCAATCTCTGAAGGCCGCAGAGTCAAGTTCGAATATTTGAGTCGAATCTTGAATAAGGTCAAATGGTCAAAGGTCAATGAACTTTCCATGACTGGCACTGTGCTATGCACTGACTGCTACATGTATGTTGTACAACACAATAACTTTCTATACCTTGCGATCTTTGGTAGCCGGATATGTCAATTCATACGAAGATTGAGTTCCGACTCTCCTTGAAAGGGTCGCAGAGTCAGCGTTGAAGCTCTGAGAGGTTGCATTGCAACTTAATTAGCTGCAAAAGAAATGCTAATGATAACGTTTGCCCAAACTGGCACTGTGCTGTGTTGTACACACAATAACTTTCTACAGCTTCGAGGTGGGATCACCAAATTCATACCAGAGGTCCATCTCTTGAAGGTGCAGGTCAAGTTCGAATGTGAGTTGAATTTGATTAAGGTCAAAGGTCAAAGAACTTTCCATGACTGGCACTGTGCTGTGTTGTACACACAATAACTTTCTATAGCTTTGAGGTGGGATCACCAAATTCATACCAGAGGTCCATCTCTTTAAGGCGCAGGTCAAGTTCGAATATGACTCGAATTGAAATAAGGTCAAAGGTCAATGAACTTTCCATGACTGGCACTGTGCACGGGAATAATTATAGCTTCATAGTATTAACAGCATTCTCAGTGTTATCTGATTTCCTAGGGATAAAGTAGGCCTATACCATTATTGCGTATGTAAACTGTCAGAACCACAATTCATCCCCTAAACTGCTGACAGCCTCAGAAGTCATATAGCATAGTTTTGACATGCAGTCTCTTCATGACTGCGATATGCAGGCGAGACAACGCTTGGCGTTTGCCTTGTTAGTCATTTCCTTGTAATGTTTTTTTCTGTTACCGAGAATGTAACTTTCGAATCTATCCATCTATCTATCTATCTATCTATCTATCTATCTATCTATCCATCTATGTAAATAGATAGGTAGATAGATAGATACGTACATACATACATACATACATACATATATACATACATACATACATACATGCATGCATACATACATACATACATACATACATATTTACATACATACATACATAAATACATACATAGACAGATAAGTAGATAGACAGACATACAAGCACCCAGGCGTAACAATATCCATCTCAGACTTGTGAATCGAGAACGCCACGGGTATAGTTCAATTAATTCCACAGTTTTGAATGTATTTGATAAAAGTAAATTAGGAATTATTTACATACATACTAAATATGTTCACTCCTACACATAGTATTCATACAATTACCCCCCCCCCCCACACACACACACACACATGCACACACACACACGCGCGCGCGCAAACTTACATACATTGATCTATGGGGTAAAACTTTGTTCTCTTTTTAACTCACCTAGGCCGAAGGCTCAAGCAAGCTATTGTGATCGCTTTTTGTCCGTCGAGCCTCGTTCGTCGTGCGACGTGCGTAAACTTTTGCACATTTTCATCTCCTTCTTAAAACGCATGACTAAATTTAGCCCAAACTTGGGAGGGATGACCCTTCGGGAATAGAAATTCAAGGATCTTCAGATAATAGCTGCCCCCCCCCCCCCCGGAACCAGGGCCCAAAAGTCGGTAATTTCCAAACGTCTTCTTCTCTAGATCCAGAAATAGTGTAGGCAAGTCACTGTGTGTCTAGATACCTCTATATGTTATTATTGTTCCTCGTGACAATGCCCAAGGTGGCCCCGTTTGGACCCTGAGAGGGGCAACAGGTAGGGCGGAGGACCCAATGGGCATAAATCACATTTACATCGTTTTCTCTTAAGCACATCAATGGATTTGGATTTAAACTTGGTGGGAATGTTCCTTAGGGGGAGGGTAGAGGGTTCCTGAAATGGTACACCTGCCCCCGCCCCACGCCCCGGGGCCCAGCGGGCAGGACCCATTAAGGGCCAAAACAAGCCCATTTGTAACCAAATTTAGATAGTAGGTGTGTAACAGGGACCTCAATGTTATTTGGGGGTCAAGGGTCACATGTAGGTCAAAGGTCAAATGAGGTCAAATGTTAACATACTATTTAACTTAACTTGGGGGAAAATCAGCTCTATGGCATGGGGATGCAAAGTTTCTCAACTGGTTCATGTGGCTCCCTTGGTACCTGGATATCAGTCTCGGGCCAAAACTATGTATAATTGATGTTTTCTTTATGGGCACCAAAGAGAGTTTGCGAGACCTCAGGGTGAGCGACGTCCCTCCTGGGGCTCTTGTATCGGTCTGTACCCCATATCTCAGATTTTCTTTCTTTACTGTTCCCCCTTACGTTTG
>JZLH01S0288412.1:0-10456 GCA_001188425.1 Eucidaris tribuloides
ACGAAAAAGAATGTATAAAACATTTTTGTTGTAATAATTCACGAAATGTTTTAAATCCAAACCTACATAAATTCTGCCACGGTCATATGAAGACATGTACTAGTTTAAAATAATATTTTCCTATGCTAATGAAGAACTCGAACCATATAAGGTATGGCATTACAATGCGGAAAGTGTCACGTGATACATAAAACTCTTTCCTCCTCTAATTATCGGTAGTTTCATGAATATTTGTATTACATAAAAAGTGCCAATGTACTTCTCAAACTCAAACTGAAATCAAAATAAACGATTTTGGGGGAAACAAGCAGACTACCAGAGATACCATCCATCGTACCGTAGATCTTCCTATTCTTCCCATTCATATCCCTGATAAATATGGCGCATATATTTTTCTCTTTTTTTAGCAGACAAGACAAACGTGCTTGTTATAGAGAAAGATGTATGTGAACACTTAAATTTTGAGGAAAAGCGACCCGCCAGATGGTTTGGCCAAAGGCGATATATGAAGGTCTAGTCATTCACTGTCATTCGCCGTGTGAATGATACCAACCGAGCATTTCTTTCTTTTTTTCGCAGTATTGTTCCGTCACATCTCCTGGGATTTCAACACGGATGACTCTCGTTTCTTCTCCCTTTTACCCTCCGCTGCATTTGAAATTCTTCTGCGTTAACTTCTTGCCGATCTTTGTATCGCGGCGCGTCACGTCGCTCGCATGCAAAACAAAACAACGGAGCCAAAAGACAAACGTAGTGTGCCAGGGCGAAGTAGGCCGAAAGGTCTCGGGGCATGTGTGCAGGGTGTACACAAACTTTGACGTCGGTCGCGATACGGTTTTTGAATGAACTGAAACAAGAATTGATTATTTTTGTGTGTGAGGTTTGCCCGTTCAAGAATTCCGAAACTCACAAAAATATAGACACAGTGACACACACACCCCAATAGTGCAATTCATTCCAAAAGGGTAAGTTGCACTTTATGTTCCAATGCATTTTTTTCCGAGTGTTGTAAAAAAAAACCTTGCACGCGTTTTGTGCGTATGTCCGGGGGCGGTGCTCTGTACATAGTTCTTGGAGCGACTACACTGAACACGGTATGTTTGCCGTAGAGCTGAATTTCTGGGCATTGTTGGAGATTGTTCGTTTCAAATCTCTGTACCCATAGTAAAGTCACGACCATCTTTATTCTCCCATCCGAACGGTAGACAACACATGATCGATAGCCATTCGTTGGGGTGGGGTGGGGTGGGGGAGGGGCTGTGTCTTACCAGACATGCTTTGCTTGTGTCCAATGTTACCTTTTCACCTGTCTAGAAACAGGAAACAATCGCCAAATCGATACTTCCGGATTACTGCCACTCATTAACACTCTCACTACCAAGCAATGACAGCACTATACCACTGAAAACATTATATTTTGCCCGTGGGAGTGAAAAGGTTGAGAACAGGTCGAAATAAATATATTTGGATCTAGGCAATGAGAGATATGAAGAACTTAATAATTAAGAGAGAAATTTCTAGTTTGGTTGTTCGTAAAACGGCACATCACTTACGTTATAGCCCAGGGTCCTCCCAATTACAAGTAACAGATATGTACTTTGTCGTGTAAAGTTGATATGTTATTGGGTTAAAAGTAAACCTATTGGTGTTAAAATCCATCTGGAGTTAATTTTTTTACCTCATATGCTATACTGGTATATATATAGTCAACATCACGGTGTTAAATTCACACCCTTTTTGGCAGTGCACTTATGTGAGTATTCACCATCATATCCAAGAACAATACTGGGAAACGCGTACGGATGAGTGTCTCTATGTAAAGACATACAGTAATTTACCTGAAAATTTACCCTCTGTTTTATAACGACATAAATACAAGAGACGCCTAACAGAGATTGGCGATTTCTTTTTCTTCAATCAGGAGTAGTTGATCATTTACACAACTTAATAACTTTTTACTTTTAATAGGTTAAAGAAAACTGAATATATTGGCACATAATATCGCAGGCACAGACCTACTTCTAGGGAGAGAAGATTACATAATATCAGTGAGGCTGAATATGTCCATTTTTGGCTGCGTCATCTTGCCATTATTAATTCCGCTTTAAAAGCTTCTACGGAGCGAAACAAATGGGGTTTTTTTTATCTGTCTTGGGAACAAAGACTAGACTCGATGAGGTAGCTTGCGAATAATGTCCACGGCAAAGAGCCGGTGTCTCAAAGACTAATTCTGGTTGAAACAAGCCGAGAATTACGGGAGAATCGACTAACAAGGGGAAGGTCTGGAGAGGAATAACTGGGCTAAATCGGAGAGATGAATGTAAGAAGCCGTTCTAAGACGCACATCCAGAACATACTTGGTTAATCCTTGTGAGCAGGATTAAGACTCACTCTGCGTCCAATAAAATATGTCCCAAGTTTCGATTTTATGATTTTGAGAGTGGAAAATATTCGACAGCTTCGTGTTTTTACAGAGATCTGTAAATGAAAGTCCTCAGAATCATTGGTACATTCATCATCGTGGTGATTTCTATTCTAACATTGAAGCAATTGTGCTGGAACCAATAAGAATGGATGCCTCTGAATGCACATCATTAGTAACCTTTGAATGAGCTCATTCGTTGTTGTAGAAGACATAACAATCCATTGAATACTTACGTCATGGTTCGAAACCAAACCGACCAACTAATCAACCAACTACCCAATCAACCACCTAACCAACCAACCAACTAACCAATCAACCAACAAATAAACTACGTCTACTGCTGCTACTACCAACTAATCAATTGATTAATCAATCAATCAATCAATCAATCAATCAATCAATCAATCAATCAATCAATCAATCAACTAACCAACCAACCAACCAACCAACCAACCAACCACCTTAACAAGCAACCAACTTATTAATCAATCAAGCAAGCAATCAATCAATCAACAACAAACCATCCAATGAACCAACAAACTACGTCTACTGCTGCTGACACTACTACTATACTACTACTACTACTACTATACTATACTATACTACTACTACTACTACTACTACTACTACTACTACTACTACTATACTATACTACTACTACTACTACCACCACCACCACCACCACCACCACCTCCATTACCATCACTTTTACCATTAATAATCACGGTCACTGACTGTCCATCACCATCATCACTATCATTACCATCACCAACGCCAACACCATCACCAACACCATCCCCATCATCATCATCTCCATCACCATCACCATCACCATCACCACCACCATCATCACTATTACCATCTTCATCACTATCGCCACCATCACCATCACCATCACCTTTATCATCATCACCACCACCACCTTTACCACTAATAATCCGGTTACCATCACCACCATCACCATCACCACCACCATCATCACCATCAGTCCACCACCATCTTTATCACAATCACAATTATATACCATCATTATCATTATCATCACCATCACCATCTTTATCATCATCACCATCATCATCACCATCATCACCACCATCACCATCACCACCATCACCATCATCATCACCATCACCATCTTTATACCAATCACACTTATATACCATCACCATCATAATTACCATCACCATAACACACCACTACTTCTACATCTGTTGATGACGACGGTGACGACTAATATGACTTCTTTTATTATGTAATAAGAAGTAGGTCTACACTCTTCTTACAATTAGTCGAGCACGGCAGCATATTTTGAAATATACAACTGGACTCGAAGATACTTTCTTAAGCAAAAGGCGAAAATAGCTCTCCAAAGAAAATGAAGCTATTCATCCATCATTTGTAAATGCAAAAGACAAAATAAGGTTGAATATGACATTTTATAATTATTGTGAAGAACCCATTGAGACCTTTCAAAACCATCAGCCAGAGGTATGGGCTATAATTGTTGCATCTGTTGCGTTTGATGCCACACCCCGTATCATCAACATCAACCAAAATTTTGTCTTTTTCTGCAACGAAATAAAATAATTTTTGATTAAAGATGCGTTCAACTGGGTCATTCCTTTCGCTAGCGAAATGGAACATCTTTAAATTTGACTTTAATCAGCGAGACAGTGTATTGTATACGGTTGATAGAGAGACGTCTGTTTCTGTCGAGTACGGATTTCAAACCCCATTCCACGAGAGAAACTTCGATTCATCCGTTCAAATAAAGAGCGACACCTGCCTGCATTGACATTGGCGTATATTTACAAGCGACCGTCGCGTATAATCAACGATATTTATAAAGAAATCATGGACACCCGGACCTAGATACGAGCTTGAAGAAAAATTACACCTATACATTCATTTTCCTTGTCTGAATTGAATGAATGCAACAATTTTCTCCCCTTTTCGCGCGCTTTTTCTTTTTGGCGCCTTTATACCAAGCTGTAACGCGGAACGCAACCGCTCCCGCCTCTCGGCATAAATGAGTGTTTTATTACGTTATACCCGTAATTCACATTTTGTCCACACACATCTCCCTTTCTCTGGTTATTTCTTTCCGTCCGTTCTGTTAAACGGCGGCGACACTTCAGCGCTCTATTAAACACCCAACTAATAACATCCACCATCTTGGCCAATTTACATCTCTCAAATTCTTGTCTTCCTTCAAGAAGAAGAAGAAGAAGGAGAACGTCAATCACAGAGCATCTCATTTTGATTTAGCAGCCGAGGAAACCAAGACGTCACTGCGAAGCTTCTGGAACTAATTTCACCCAATCAGCATTGAGATATTGACACCATACATTTACTTGGTCACAGTCCCGTTGTACGTTCTGCCAATCAAACTAGTTTTTAATCATTAATTTCTGCTCCCTTTTCACATGACTTCAAAGTTCAATGCGCGCATCTGCTATCGTCGCCCCAGAAGTGGGGTCATAACAATAGTGGAAATTACTCAACTGTCAATTATATTTGAGAATGATTTATCTGTCAATATTATACTTTTGTATGATTCGTGTTTTATCCGTGTCACGTGATTAGGCCGAACATTAACCAGAATAATTTAACGTATCACTCCATATTCTGACGGTACCGAGATAATTGATTGAAAATATCGCGAGTGCATCAAAAGATGACAGTTGTACACGCAAGGTTTGTATTTTTATTCCCTAAAGTTTATTAATGTAATGTGACGTTTATTTGAAATATTACACACTGCACGAGGCCCCGTTTTGTTTTTACATGCTTTGTGTAAGTTCGCATTTAATATGTGTAAGTGAGGACATATCAGTATCAGCCGGTGTTTGCGTTTAGCCAAATGGTCATTTACGTATCTCATCAAGTAGGTTAAACGATAATGTTTATTTCTTATTCGTCATTCATATACGGTCGTTAAAGTGACTCAGAATTTCCATCATGATTCATGATTACATCCTTAAATGGGTAAGATGATTCCCACACAGACAAAGCCACGAATGATGTGTTATATCCGTGGTGTTATTCCCACAAAAACGACGCCATGAAATTCAACTTCTTAAGCTCCCCCAGTCCCATGCAAACGTGTGTATGTCGGTGATGTTTTTGAATCATGAGGTTCACAGAGTTAATTCTACATCTGTACAGGATAACCAAAGTTGGTGAAACCGGGCCAATTCATAGACAAAATAATTATATTCAGGAAAACAAACGAACAATCCAAAATACTTGAAAATGTATTTGAGTAATTTCATTATTCAAAATTTCCTTCTCGATATTGCGAGGTTCGTCTTGTAAAAATAATGACATTTTAAGATATCGTTCCAATATGTGAGAGATTATCTTCATCTCTTGGCATTACATGGAAGTACATCAGCATTATGTTCGAAAGATCAGTGACAAAAATAAAACATGTACAATAATTATCATTCAATAATGTTCTGCAGCGAGATGATTAAGATGATCAGTTCTGAAGAATTAGCATTCGGTTGTGAGCTGAAGTTGGAAGTTGGCAGCCACGCGGATTTGAGGAGACACGAGTGGATTGCTATGATATCAACTATTCGTCTTACTTCAGCCTTCGGGGCGCATGATTTGTACACTGTCCGGCAAAACGTTCTCTTTCTTATCGGTCATAAATCTGCAGTTATCACAGAACCGTTATTAATATTTACATTGTACTTTTTTGTGATATATCTGAGTTTATTCTCCCACAACCTCCTCCTCGTCGTCCTCCTATGAACACTTCTCGGTACCTCATGCCGTGTGCGTCGGGACCTCAGGTCCCTACCCCTCACTCTAGCCCCACGGCGCCCCGTGGTAATCCCCCGCTGTGGCGCTGCCTCGCGACAACCAAGCGTCACCACACAGCGTCTAATCTGTCACTCCCTATTCGCGCGAACATCGACTGATGATTCCAGCCGACAAATGCTGGTGGTGTGGAGGACCTGAGCTGACAGAGGGAGGACCCGTCCTCCTCCAAAGAGGTTGGAGTGGACCCCATGATATTTGGCTTCCTCCTGGTTGTAATACGAGGATGCTCGACGATATAAATAGCCATGTGCCTGTTTGGAAGACGTAGACGCTGTGCAAAGTCTATTGACCTAACGTCTTTTGGCGGGCACATGACGAAATGATGGCCACGGAACACGCCATCTCTACTGTTACTACAATGTAAGTAAACAGTGTCTGCACAAAGGAGTTAACGTCCACAGACAATACATGGACGTTAACCCTTTTTTGTAGTGAGCCGACGACATGTTCAACCAGGATATTCATCTAAATACAGCGTTGGGCGAACACGTTAACCCTCTTACTCCTAGGCAGTGACAACCCCATACTAAAACAACACAAAATTTAACCTATGGGACTGAGAGAACTAAAAGATGTAGGATAGGATGCTGTAGTTTTCAAGGATGTTACTTACAATTTGAGGTAAGGTCACACTCGTAAAGGGTCAGATTCAATCCACGTTCCGGATCAACTTTGACCAAATTCTGAATCAGGTACAGTGGTTTCCACTTAATTGGGTAGGCATTTGCAAGCCATTTTTTACCCAATTAACAGGAGTACCCCATTATATGGAGTAAATTTCAGTAAAAAACATAAGCAATGTTTTGCTAAATTTTACCCATTTATCAGGAGTACCCCTTTAAATGTTACTCCATTATCCGGAGACCACTGTACTACGTTGACACAGATTTTGGTCAAACTTTACCCGGAATGTGGTGGACCCCGACCCTTTCGGAGTCTGTATGACCTGGTATGACCCGGGATTTTTTTAAGAATGAATGTACACAGAAAGCCGAATTATATATGGGCTGAAAATAAATGAATTGTCAGGACCTGATTTCTAAGGCTTTGTTTGACATGAAAACTGGCATCACTGCAGATAAGAGAAGAGACCAGAGATTGGAAAGCAATACACGGATGGAGTGATGGAGCCCCTGGATGGAGATTGGAAAAAGAGAGAGAGAGAAATCTCGAACCGACGAGAGTTGACGAAGGTCGTGTTTCGTCGGACAGAAAATCGAAGGCCGTTTCGTCAAAAGTCAGGAAAGCCCCCAATGAATACCGACAGCTGGCAAACCAACCTCACGACAATATCGAGTTCAGAGCTTCGTAAAATAAGGGGAGGGTGGTCTGGGTGTTGTTTTTATTTCCAGGCCACGAGAACGCGAAGGGAAACAGGATCAATCACAATCGATGATGTGTATTTTAAAGGAACACCGGCACACATGGACGTATGATGACGAAACGATGAATGGATTTGTATTCAAAAGATCTGTTTCAACGTGGAGTTGAATTACTTGATTTTCCAGGGAACCTATTTGAGTTTTGTGCAATCCAGTTCACTGGGTATTCTGATTTCGCTTTACTACTAGTAGTCAATGCAGTGATGATGTTGGTGGTGATGGTGATGATAATAATGATGATGATAATGATGATGATGATGATGATGTTGATGGTAATAATAAATGATAATAATAATGATAATAATAATAATAATAATAATAATAATAATAATAATAATAATGATAATGATGATGGTGATGATGATGAGGAAAACGATGATGATGATGATGATGATGATGATGATGTTGATGATGATGATGATGATGAACAAGAATAAGAAGAACAAGAAAAAGAACAAGAAAAGAAAACGATGATGACATGATGATGATGATGATGATGATGATAAAGAAGAAAACGACGACGATGATGGTGATGATGATGATGATGATGATGATGAAGAAAACGATGATGATGATGATGATGATGATGATGAAGAAGAAAACGATGATGATGATGATGATGATAATGATGAAGATGGTGGTGGTGATGAGGTGTGGAGGGGAGGAGGAGGAGGAGGAAGAAGAAGAGGAAGGGGAGGAGGAGGAGGTGACGACGACAATTATTATAATGCATCATTAGGCATCCGAATTATAGGTAGCAGTATTATTATCATCATAATAACCAGTAATAATCAGTACAATTCAAATTTTAAAATTTGCATATAGTTCTTTCAATGATCAAAGTCTGCGATAAACAAATGAATGAATAATTAAATATGAGTAAAACAAATAAATGAATAAATGAATTATAGGCCTATAATATAATATTTAAACAAATAATCAATTGATTGATTAAATACATGTAAAGGAATTGAAAAAAAAAACGCCCCGAGTTACCTTTCCTATTATGCATGAAGCGACACTGACAAATGTGGTACTTGTTTGGCACTTCATTACTTGTAAAATTAAGTGTATAAGAAATTACTAATCACCCAGGCATATGTTTCAAGGCGGCTACACGTAAATGTTAAATGATATTTCACGAAGAAACTTTCATTTCTAACAACGACATCAAGATCTGTTCACTGGTTGATTGAACTTGAATTTGCTTGAATTCATTGCTTATAAGGGGAAGAATTACAAACCTAGTTCATGATACAATTAATATCGGCGTGCCTTTGTATCTATATAGGACATCGTGTCCGAGACGAGAGAAGAAATTCGAAAAAAAAGTAAGCAAGCAAAGAGTAGAGAGAGAGAAAAAGATAGGGTATATCATTGCTTGGAAAGTACAGGCCACCCTTCCCGTGTTTGCGCGACCCGGCTTTCACGACGTCCCGGCCCGGACCCGACGCCCGCCGCAGCAAGGCGCACCGGCACCCGTTTGATCTCGGTTCCCGTGTTTGGACAACGTGCACAACCAAACACGGAACGACGTCTGCCTCATACCCGTAACCCTGAACCCAACGAACCTAACCCTTTATTCCTGTCTTCGTTTTTCTCCCCCTTTTTCTATTTTTTTTCTCATTTCCCATTCATTCATTCATTCCTCCTCCTCCTCCTCCTGCTTTTTCCTCGTACTTCATTTATTGTACCAACCGTCACAAACTAACAAAACACGCGGACAAAAATAGGTTACACTTGCATTCGTCGCCCGTTGTTTGTCAGGATAAACGACTTCTTTTGGATGACACGCGGTGGGCTTACATATCGCGTCTAGTTTAAACAGTGCAGCCAACACAAACACCCGACACACTGGTACGGTTTACCGTCGACAGAATAGAGTCCTTGTCATATAAATATGTATCTGGACACCTTGTTGACTGTTCTTCTATTTACTATCCATGTATGTTGCTATTTGCCCGGCATGTAGGCCACTATACCGCAAAAAAAGTACACACTAACCCCGAACGACTAGCTGACTTGCAATACGTGGTGCCATACTGCTGCAGCCGCTGTGGTTAGAAGTACACAGTAGCTGACATACCAAAGTAAAACCACCAGAAAATTAGGGTATAATACAGCCATATGAAAACGGTCTCGTCAATGTTTATCAACACCCAATGTCAATGCAATAATTTATGAAAGTATTGATCTTGATTATCACCAGCTGATGTAATGCAACAAGTATATCAATGAAGTAGTAAACCATATCTAAAGTTAAACAATTTATTTCACCTCCTCAACACCCAAATATATATTTTTCACTTAGTTTGTAGTGATACATTAGTTGAGCTTTGACACCAATAATAATAGTAGAAGTACATGTAGTAGTAGCACTTTTAGTAGTAAAAGTATTAGTAGTAGTAGCAATAGTAATATAAGTAGTAGTAGTAGTAGTAATAGTAGTAGTAGTAGTAGTAGTAGTAGTAGTAGTAGTAGTAGAAGTAGTAGTAGTAGTAATAGAAGTGGTAATGCTAAATAATTTCATCGCGTTTTTTGTTTCGAATTTTGGAGAGATATGAGTAATAGTAATGTGACGTCATCATCGTCATCCAATATGCTACATGTTGGTTTCATAAAGCTTGCTTTTTATTGTTCTTACATTTCCTAAATAAAATAACTAAGTAATAATAAGTAAGTCCGGACAAATAAAAACATAAAATTTGCATATTTTGCCAGGGAATAAAATCATTTAAAGATCTGCTGCTATATTTGGGTAAAATGACCACTTCTCAAGTATAGTTTGGTCGATCAGATAAATTCATCATCAATA
>JZLH01S0288412.1:18237-30845 GCA_001188425.1 Eucidaris tribuloides
CTACGGCTGTTTAGCGCAGTGGAGTCTCTTCGCTCATTGTTCGCAGACGACCCTGCCTAACTTGGCGTTATATAAGATACGTTTGTCGCCGTTAGGCGCAGCCAAGCGTCGGAAGTCGTTAGTGAATTTCTCCTGTTCGTTTGTCTGAATAAATCATTATTTTTGAATTGACGTGTGTATTCTGGCGTGGCACGATATTTTTGGTTGCACGGCTTTACAATAACGCGTCGCAATAGCGCCCGTGTTGGTGCCTTTCGCGGGCTACGGCGCGAAAATTCGGCGCGAAGCTGCTGTCGCCCTTGCTACGGGACAACCGTACGGCGGAGGCTGGCTATACACTGTTTGTTGTGCGACTACCCAAACCTTGGCAGACTTTTCGTGAAAATATCTCTAAATATGCAACGAAAATGCCAACTTTCACCTTCGAACCTTCCCCAGTAGGAAGAATAAGACGCTGAAGTCAGAGAAACAAAGCCGGGGCGGTCAGGGTGAAGGCTGATCCACCCTCTAGTGGGTGTAAAGCTGGGCATATTCGTAGAGTGTTATACAATCGAGCAGTGTTGGGAGTCGGTCGGCATGTACTTTGCAACGACTTCACTTTATACGGCATAATGCAAGGTTAATTACGACGAAAATAAAGAAGATATTGCGTCCAAACGAATATAAATCTACACACCTTTCCTGATGACGAAAACATTCCCACCTTTTGACTCGGTTATTGCATGCAAACCTACAGCATGTCTGGTTGATGCGTCGCATCCCCACAGTCAGTCACATTCAAGAGGTAAATCATCCCCATGGCACTAAAGGTAGATTAAATATTATTAACTTGTCCTTTTTTCCAGTTCAATTCCCAACCTTTACTTCGCTAAAATAATCAGTGTACACAAGGATTCAGTAATAATACATTCATATTTCTGTCTCCTTCCTCTGAAGTTTGTTGTGCTGTGTGATTTGGTCCAAATTAACACTCGCTATTTCACTGTCTAAAATTGCTCTGTTTGAAGACTAGTAAAACTTGAAAAAATGGGCCAAAGACTTGGTTAGCTGTACGGTGATAATTAATTACAATTTGCCTTGTATTGGTCGGTCGGTCCCGACGGTTTGTGTGTCGGTCCGTTCTGTGTGTGAAAACCGATATACATACATGGAAACCGGTGAGGAGTGGATGACAACTTTCAAAGAAAAGTGCAACGCTTTTCCATGTTTATTTTATTATATCGACATTACATTATTTACAATTACGAACTGGTTAGCTTTTCAAGACGGGAACCTCACGTACACAAGAGCTTGATGGTATTAAGTTCGAATTTATCTTAAAAAAAATAAATGTAACAGATTTGCTGTCACTGAATTCTGGGTGATTTTCCTGACAATTGTCTCCTTTTGTAATCATATTGAATTTCAACATTCATTGTCGAACTATTATCAATGCCTTCTTGACTCGCAGACTGTGGGAACTACAGCAGAAACAACTAACATCAAAATAACATTTCGATGCTTCAGTTGTCTAGTGATTTGGTATACTTCAATCAACTCAAAGCGAATTAGGATCATAAGACCCGATTTACACAAGCTTTTAGGCGGCCTCGGGCCGGCCGAGGCCGCGCCTAAAGCTTGGTGTAAATGCAAAGGAGGCCCGAGGGCCCTCCCCGATTTGGGACCACCTCTGGAGGTAGTCTCGGGCGGCCCGAGGCCGGCCTCGGCCGGCCTATATTTGGTGTAAATGCAAAAGGAGGCCTCGGGCTCCAATTACCACGTGATGTGGCGCTGTTACGTAATACACAATGCCCAAACAATGCCCGCGACCGTACTTCCGTTGTGTGTAGCGTGCAGGTAAACCTGAATCAAACCAATCAAACCAACCATTCGTAAATTTGATAAACAGGACATCAAAATACACGAACTATTATATCCTTTATAAGTATCCATTTTTGTTCTTTTATACAACTGTTGTTCGACTGCATGCATCAACACGACACGTAATGAAAAATATGCTGTTTATTATTTACTTCACAATCTCATTCCTGACCAACATTTTGTTTAATCGACTCTCTTACAAGAGTTACACGTGCAACGTGTATGGAATCGCGCACAAAAGAAATGCTGATTTTGTAATAGGATGACACAATGCGGAGAATTTAAAAAGGGGCCTCGGGCGGCTAATATTTGGTGTAAATGCACAAAATTGCGGGCCTCGGCCTCCAATTTAGGCCGGCCCGAGGCCGGCCTCGGGCCGGCCTTTTGGTGTAAATCGGCCTTAGGGTACATCCGAATCGGAAGAATGCCCGTGTCTCCTTGATTTAAAGTTTACAGATTAGACGGTTATTTAAGAAACCGCAAACTTAAAAACTGTCTTTGCTTGTGGAGCCTGGCGTGATGGCCACTTAGGCTTAGTTTTCCTACAGGAATCATCCACAAGAAGATTATGTGCCCTTGAACAGCCTACACGCTCCAGTGATGTATGACCGAAAACATCCACTTCCTCCCTCCCCTCACACCAGTCTTCACCCTCCTACTTCCTTTTCTGTTCTTTTTGCTTTTCCTTGCACAATTAAAGCCACAGGCGAACATTGTGGAGCTTCAATTTAAAAAAAAGTCAAACTGTGATATTTGAGCTACACAGTAGTGTTCAAATGGACAAATAAACACCCTGGAATATTAAAGTTTCGAAAGTTATGCTTCCACTGGCAAGATATGCATGAATAAACAATTTTCACTCCGGTGGATGATAAAATAGCCTACATGTGCACACAGTAATCTGAGGGAGGAAATGGGCAGGTGAATCTGGTCAATTTGAGTGCTTGTAGATTTTCACTGTTTTAAAGCACATAATCATCATTTTGAAATATAATTTTTCCAGGGCTTCAATCGGTGGATGACGAATTCAGCCACTACAGTTCTGAAAGGTTAACGTGATATGGTAAAAACAGGTCATCATTAATCTTTTTCAAATCTTCGAGCACTCACTGCAAAAACTGTGGTGTTAAATTTAACACCAAGGGTTTACACAATATGAAGTACTGAAAAGCTGTTGATTTTCAACACCTTTTGGTGTTAAAGCAATGATCTGGTGTTTGAAAATAAATCGTCTTTTTAAATAACACCGTGGGTGTTAAAATTTTCCCATGTTCTGGTATCTATAATTGTGCCAACACCATAGGTTTTATTTAACACCCCAGTTTTTGCACTGCTAAATGATAATTAGTACAATATTTCCAGGGCTTCCATTTCTACCTCAAAAGAGTAGACATTTAATAGCATGTATGGCTAAAGAGTTCTTTATATAATATATATATATATATATATATATATATATATATATATATATATATATATATATATATATATATATATATATATATATTGGCGAACATTTTTAACAGTGGCCTTGTAATTGATTTGTAAACGATATACTAAACGTGTTTTTCAACGGAATTTCAGTTGTAACTCTTTTACTTCTCCTCTCACATTTGAGACGGTACGGAACAAAATGCGCGGGCTGCCTGTCAGGGGCATCTTACCAGCGATCTGGTGCGGACCGGCGCGAAATAAATTTTTCATCTCAACTGTTTCACCTGCATTGGTGTTTGTCGGAAAACAACTCTCGACGCGGCGAAGAACTTATCGTCCGTCGCACCGAAAACCAGTTTTCATCTGCAAAAGAAGGACTACCTCACTGAAGTTGCAAACCGTAAGTACCGCATTATCCAGGTTTCAGTCAAGAATGATAATGGACTGGTTACGTCACCAATATTGACTGCGACTAAAGTTCCTTCCAAAATTCTTGCATACTTTCGACGTGCTGTGATTGGGCTGGTACTGACCAGATTGACCATTTAGTGCTGAAAAGTTCAGTCATACTCTATGATACAGTTCATTAAACGAGTTGATTCGTGACAACTTTGGCAACTTCGCCATGTTATAATTGGTTGAGTAATGATACGTGATATTTTACTATGAAGTAAATTATTACAGATATCAAACGATTGATTTGGCTGACTTTTCCTCTCAGCATTTTTCCAAGAGTTGACTGGTTGCATACCACATGATCAATTCCGACACCGTTCCAGTGTAAACGGCTTTTTTCTACTCGCACACGATACTTGCCGTGAAGTCGTCATAAATATGATAGCCGCTAAGTTCATACACACTAAAACATAAGGTTCAACTTTGCTCTTTTGAAATGTTCACACTGCGGAGCAACCTTTGCGATGTGCAATTGCACCTTTCACACCGGGCGCACCTTTAAGATCTGAAGGTGCCATAAGTTGCACCCGTAAAGGAGCTCCCAATTGACATTGGTTCTGCATTTTAAAGCGTGCAATGGTTGAACCTTTAAAGATAGCAGACCAATGTCAAACTGGGAGCTCCTTTACGGGTGCAACGCTTTTTGCACCTTTCAGATTCTTTAAAGGTGCGCCCGAGGTGAAAGGTGCCAAAGTTGCACACGCGAAAGGTGCTCCCCAGTGTTGACATTCTAAAAGCAGCAAAGTTGAACCTATGTTTCTAGGTGTGTTATTGAACTTTTACGCTATCATATTTATACGACATTCACCAAAGTATCGTGCTCGAGTACAAACGTTACGCACCGATACGGAGTGTCGCAGATTGATCATGTGGTATCAACAGTCACATCTTGGAAAAAAGCTGAGAGAAACAGTCAGCCAATCAAATCGCTTTTTGATATCTGTAAATTTACTTCATAGTAAATAGTCACGTGGTCATTGTACCAACCAATTATAACATGGGAAGTTGCCAAAGTCTGTCACATCAACTCGTTTATGAACTGCTACATAGAGTATTGGACTAACTTCACACTAAATGTCAATTGCGTCAGTACCACCCAATTCACAGCACGTCGGCAAAAGTTGCCAATTTTGGTAAGGAAACATTTACAGTCAATATGGTGACGTCACCAATCAATATCATTCTTTGCACTGAAAACCTGGATATGGGTACTTACGTTGGCCCACTTCGTGAGTAGTCTTCTTTGCATGATGAACTTGGTTTTCGTCGACGACGTAGTAGAGTTCTTTCGCCCGTCGCAGAGTTGTTTTCGACACACCATGCAGGTGAAACAGTTGAGATTGCAAAACTTATTTCGCGCCCTCCGCACCAGATCGCTGGGTAGATGCCCTGACAGCAGCCCTGCGCATTTTGTTCCGTACCGTTCTTGCAAATGTGAGAAGAGAAGTAAAGTAGTTACAAACTGAAATTTCGTTGCAAAACACGTTTATCATATCGCTTACAAATCAATTACAGCACTTGCTTAAAATGTTTTCCCAATATATTATTATTATAATTATAATTATATATATATATATATATATATATATATATATATATATATATATATAATATATATATATATAAGAAACTCTTTTAGCCCTACATTGCCTATTAATGTCACTCTTTTTGACGTAGGAAATGGAAGCCCTTGGAAATATTGTACTAATTTTCATTAGCAGTGGCAAAAACTGGTGTTAAAATAACACCTATGGTGTTGCCAAATATAGATACCAGACATGCGTGTAAAATTTAACACACGGGTGTTATTTTAACAAAAGACGATTTATTTCAAACACCAAGATCATTGGCTTTAACACCAAAGGTGTTGAAAATCAACACTTTTCCAGCTATTCATATTGTGTACACCCTTGTGTTAAAGTTTAAACCACAGTTTTTGCAGTGGAGTTGCTCGAAGATTTGAAAAAATCTAATGGAATGACCTGCTTTTACCCATACACGTTAACCCTTTCAGACTGTAGCTGCTGAGAATTCGTTCATCCACGATTGAAGCCCCTGGAAAAATTATATTTCAAATGATGATTTAGCTGCCCTTTAAAACATGTGGAAAATCTACAAGCACTCAAAATTGACCAGAATTTCACCTTGCCCCATTTCCTCCTCAGACTTTACTGTGTGCCACATGTAGGCCTATTTTATCATCCACACGGAAGTGAAAATCGTTTATTCATGCATATCTTGCAGTGGAAGCATAACTTTCGAAACTTTAATATTCCAGGGTTCGTTTATTTGTCCTATTTGAACACTACTGTGTAGCTCAAACTATCACAGTTTGACTTTTTTTAAATTGAAGCTCACAATGTTCGCCTTGTGGCTTTAATTGTGCAAGGAAAAGCAAAAAGAACAGAAATGGAAAGTAGGAGGTGAAGACTGGTGCTGAGGGGGTAGCGGAGGAAGTGGGCATTGTTTTCGGTCATACATTCATGGAGCGTGCTAGCTGTTCAAAGCGAGCAACATTAATTCTTCTTGTGGCATGATTCCTGTAGGCAAAACTAAGCTAAGTGGCCATCACGCCAGCTCCACAAGCAAAGACAGTTTTTAAGGTTTGCGGTTTCTTAAATAAACCGTCTAATCTGTAAACTTTAATCAAAGGAGACCACGGGCATTTCTTCCGATTCGGATGTACCCTAAGGCCGATTTACACCAAAAGGCCGGCCCGAGGCCGGCCTTTCGGGCCGGCCTAAATTGGAGGCCCGAGGCCCGCAATTTTAGTTGCATTTACACCAAATATTAGGCCTGGCCGTAGGCCCCCTTTTTAATTCTCCGCATTGTGTCATCCTATTACAATATCAGCATTTCTTTTTGTTGCGCGATTCATACACGTTCAACGTGTACTCTTGCTAGAGAGTCGATTAAACAAAATGATTAGGTCAGGAATGAGATTGTGAATGTAAATTATAAACGCATATTTTTCTTACGTGTGGTGTTGATGCGATGCCAGTTCGAACAACAGTTGTATAAAGACAAAAATGCGATTACTTATAAAGGATATAATAGTCTCGTGCTATTTTGATGATCCTGTTTATCAAATTTACGATGGTTTAGGTTTGATTGGTTGTATTCACGGTTTACCTGCCACGCTACACACACCGCGAAGACGGTCCGGGCATTTGTTTGGGCATTGTGTATTACGTTAACAGCGCCACTATCACGTGGGTAATATGGTGAGGCCCGAGGGCGCCTCCTTTTGCATTTACACCAAAATATAGGCCGGCGCCCGAGGCCGGCTCGGGCGGCCCGAGACTACCTCCAGAGGTGGTCCCAAATCGGGGAGGGCCTCTGGGCCTTTCCTTTGCATTTACACCAAGCTTTAGGCCGCTTCGGGCCGGCGAGGCGCGCCTAAAATAGCTTGGTGTAAATCGGGTCTTATTGATCCTAATTCGCTTTGAGTTGATTGAAGTATACCAAATCACTAGACAACTGAAGCATCGAAATGTTATTTTGATGTTAGTTGTTTCTGCTGTAGTTCCCACAGTCTGCGAGTCAAGAAGGCATTGATAATAGTTCGACAATGAATGTTGAAATTCAATATGATTACAAAAGGAGACAATTGTCAGGAAAATCACCCAGAATTCAGTGACAGCAAATCTGTTACATTTATTTTTTTTAGATAAATTCGCAACTTAATACCATCAAGCTCTTGTGTACGTGAGGTTCCCGTCTTGAAAAGCTAACCAGTTCGTAATTGTAAATAATGTAATGTCGATATAATAAAATAAACATGGAAAACGGTTGCACTTTTCTTTGAAAGTTGTCATCCACTCCCTCACCGGTTTCCATGTATGTATATGGTTTGTACACACAGACGGACCGACACACAAACCGTCGGACCGACCGACATACAAAGCAAATTGTAATTAATTACACCGTACACTAACCAGTCTTGGCCCATTTTTTCAAGTTTACCTAGCTCTCAAACAGAAGCATTTAGACAGTGAAATAGCGATGTTTAATTGGACCAAATCACAGCACACAAACTTCAGAGGAACAGACAGAAATATGATGTCATTAATTACTGAATCCTTGTGTACACTGATTATTTACGAGGTAAAGGTTGGGATTGAACTGGGAAAAAAGGACAAGTATATAAATATTAATCTACTTTAGTGCATGGGGATGATTTACTCTTGAATGTGACTGACTGTGGGGATGCGACGCATCAACCAGACATCTGTAGGTTTGGCATGCAAATAACCGAGTCAAAAGGTGGAATGTTTTCGTCATCCAGGGAAGGTGTGTAGATTTATTATTCAGTTTGGACGCATTCTTCTTTATTTTCTGTCGCATTAACCTTCATCCGTATAAAGTGAGTCGTTGCAAAGTACATGCACCCGACTCCCAACACTGCTTCGATTGATAACACCTACGAAATATGCCAGCTTTACACCCACTAGAGGGGTGGATCACCTTCACCCTGAACCGCCGGCTTTTGTTCTCTTGACTTCAGCGTCTTTTCTTCCTACTGGGGAAGGTCTCCGAAGGTGAAGTTGGCCTTTTCCTTGCATATTTAGAGATATTTTCACAGAAAAGTCTGCCAAGTTTGGTGTCGACACAACCAAACAGTGTATAGCCAGCCTCCCGCCGTACGGTTTGTCACCGTACAAGGGCGACAGCAGCTTCGCGCCGAATTTCGCCCGTCAGCCCCCGAAAGGCACCCAAACACGGGGCGCTATTGCGACGCGTTATTGTAAAGCCGTGCAACCAAAATATCGTGCCCGCCAGAATACACACGTCATTCAAAAATATGATTTATTCACCACAAACAACAGGAGAAACACTAACGACTATCGGACGCTTGGCTGCGCCTAACGCGACAAACGTATCTATATAACGCCAAGTAGGCAGGGTCGTCTGCGAACAATGGAAAGACCCCACTGCGCGTAAACAGCCGTAGCAAATCTGCCATCAAGAAAATCGGACACGCAGAGGGGAAAAAATAGAAAACGGTTTGATACTAACACGGCGGGGATACAAATAAAGATGCAAAAGGCAGAATATACTCATGGGAAGAACGCCATTCAATGGACCAAATCATCACATGGTAGTATCTCTGTAAATGCAGTTGTAAGAACACAGTTGGGAAGCTTCTTGTGTACTGAATAATCCAGGAACACGGCGCTTTGCGTCAAGACGCGGCCATAACCATAAGTCAGCGAGTGTAACTTCAAAATCTCGTGAATATTAGAACATGCCTATAGGCACAGAAGCAAAATGGATTTAGCCAGGATGAATCTTGTCATGAAATCCACCCTATTTATACGCTTCATATCTCGGAAAAACTGAAACGACTGATCACTGATTTGATTTGACCCATTTTTATGAAATTATATACATCTATATTTAAAGTCGAATTATAGATTTAGTTTCTGTGTTTCAGCGTTCAAACGAACAATCGTTGTTTAATAATAGTGAGAAGTCATATATTATTGACAACTTAATATGCGTTACCTAATTGAAGCATTAGTTGGATGTATTACTTATTCTTTTAACTCACCTCATAATAAAATAATGCAAATTATCAACAAAGTCTTCAACAAATGTATAGGCCTACAAGTTAAAGACAATATAACACTGTGGAAGCCCCATTTAAAAAATTGCCGAACTTTGCTATCTGGCATATCTGACAGTGTTTGAATGGACAAATAAACACCCTAGAACAAAAAAGTTTAGTCAGTTGAGCTTCTTTAGGGGAAAGCTGGAATGGTCTCTCGATGATTTTTACTTTTTTAAAGCACTTAATGATCGTTTTAAAAGGCATTGTATAACAATGTTTCCAGTTTAAAAAATCTGAGCAACATGATTCCCCATGCTACTAGTGTCTTTGATACGGTCTAAAAATGAATTCCTGAAAAAATTGTAGTGTAAAACAATCATTAAGTCCTTTAAAAAAGTGAAAATCATTGAGAGACCATTCCAGCTTTTCTCCATAGACTGCTGTGTTGCAGAATTTCCTATCGCCTGATATAAAATTAATGTGCCAATTTGTATCTGCACATATTGTACTAGTGACAGCATAACTGTCCAAACTTTTGTGCTCTAGGGTGTTTATTTGTCCATTCAAACGCTGTCAGATATGTCAGATAGCAAAGTTCGACAATTTTTTAAACGGGTCTTCCACAGTGTTATATAGTGTCTTTAAACTGCAATTTTTTCAGGACTTCATTTTTAGACCTTATCAGAGACACTGGTAGCATGAAGAATCATGAAGCTCAGATTTTTTAAACTGAAAACATTAATTGTTATACGATGCCTTTAAAACTGTATTTTCAAATGTTTAAGACCATTATGTGACAATACATGTATCATAATTATACACCCAAAAGTTTTTTTAAAAAACTATATATCAATAACAATGTTTATTTCAATGCAAAGATTATTCAAAAGTAAGGGGGTGTGAAATCATTATATCTCTGTTAAATTCAAAGTATGCCAAGTATCAATTCGTCCCGTAGACCAAGCTTTAAAAATATTTCCCACTTCGATTGACAATACTGTAATATATTGTTTTATTTTCGAGTAAACTACAAACAGCATCTCTACCAATTCCGTCAAGTTCTGTTTTCTTTTTTTACCGTGAAGAAAAACAATAGAACCTTCTTGAAAGGAAAACAATCTTACTCGAATTATTATATTAACTGTTCTCAATTATTGTTCAGCAACATAAATATGTATCGGTGTCATTTCTTTTTAAAGGCAGTGCATCTCTTTTGCATGTCTTAAAAAAATAACATTGTGTAAATACACCGGCATGTAGAGGAAATACCATCTAACAATCTGTAGCAAAGTATAGGAGCTAGAAACTCAGTTTTAGTGGAATGACCGGTATAGACTTTGATTTGAGTTATTGTCTCCTAGAGTAAAAAATTCCTAGCATAGAACATACACTATAAAAGGCAATTGTTTTGTGCGCATTTATTAAATTCTATATAATTACTGATCTTCAGATTTTAGAGACATGTCCTGCCTAGCCTAAGGGCATGGGTGATATTTTGTTGTGCTGTAGGAGGGGTGCAAATCAGATTCCCTGCCTTTAAAGTTATCGGATCTCTCCAGAAGCACAACATCACTTTACCTTTGATTTTCATGTTTTTCGTGAAGAATATGTCTGTGACAGATCAGTAATTATCTAGAATTTGAAAAATGCACAAAAAACTACCTGCTGCTTAGTCTGGGTGTCCTGTGCACTGAACTTATTCAGTTCAGTAGCATTATTTCGGTACTTTAATCTGTTGGGGACTAAGTACCAGATATCTTGGGCTGAGGTCTATGGAAAATGCATGTTATAGCGAAATTAAACCGTCTCCAACAGGTTATTTTGTTGGTTTGTGAATACTAATCTGCACGAGAATATATAATCCACACATTTTTTTTCATGTAGTAAGATGGTAGCATATCTGTTGAACATTTAATAAATTTTACATGATAATGAACACCCATACAGGGTAAGGGTATGAAGGTGGACTACACTGAAAAAAACTGGGGTGTTAAATTTAACACCAAGGGTGTTGCACAATATGAATACCGGAAAAGTGTTGATATTTCAACATCCTCGGTGTTAGAGCCAATTCTCTTGGTGTTTGCAATAATTTGTTTGGTGTTAAAATACCACCCGTGGTGTTGAAATTTACACCACGTCTGGTATCTATATTGTGCAAATTTAACACCCCAGTTTTTGCAGTGCAAAGGAGTCTGAAGGCAGACTAGTCATTTTGTTAGGGGCTATACAATTACTCAATCCAAGTTTTTACTTTCTATACTTTGCTAAAAGTTTTCAAATTGTATTTTCGTCTACACACGAGTATATTTAGGCAATGTTTTTTATCTGGCATGCAAAAGACTGGATCGACATGTTTGATATGGAACAACCATAATACGAGCCTGATTCTGACTTTTCTGACATCAAATGAAATCACCTTGATGTCAATACATGAATCGGACGCATCCCATTTACCTCAATTTCGATCCCCTAATAGTTTTCCGACTTTCAGAATTTATAAGCCCAATCCCCTTATCAAACATTATTATATGGGCAACCCAATCAATTTAAATACTGAATTCACAATTGATGAGGTATCAACGTAATGCTGTTGTCATTTCTTTGAGCGGTGAAGACATACTAACGATCACAAAAAATCAACAAATATAGCCATTTGGCACGGTAATCTGGTTTTAGTGTGCATAAAATTGACATCATTTATCGGTTGCTTATCAAAGACGAGATGATACAGAAGCTAAACCAAGAAGCCCTAGTTGCCATTTTATTGCTTAGATTTAACGCTGTTATTATATAGCAAGTGTTTTCAGAAATATTTTTGTTCCAAATCGTGATTTTCCTCTTACTTTTTCATCGCTGTTGGAGCGATTACTGGAGAACATTTCGCCGAAATGTCGAAGAAAACAGGCGAAACTTCGTTAAATTTGAACAATAGGTTTTTATCGAAGCTCCATTGAGTTGCGCTTGTGTTCAAGCTCGTAAGTGATCTGGCCTTGCGAAGCTCAGTAAGTGTAGTCGTGTGTAAAACGTATACGTAGGGGGCGGAATAGCGAAAAACAGCTCCACAAAATGGGGACTAGCCTACCACTTTTATCACAACACCATTTATTTATACCGCACTAGTTATGAGTTGAAACCGCAGAACTCGTGTTCGTATATAATGTTAAAAGTTAGCAGACAAACAAATCTACAACTTCAAAGTAGCTTTAAGATTTTGGAGGGGTTTTTTTTTTAAAAAAGGAGGTAGGGTCTACATTTAGATGTTTATAAAAATCACTGCAAGTGTATATCACTGAAACAAAGT